>JASCZW010006427.1:0-96101 GCA_034211315.2 Aedes japonicus | reverse complement strand
TTTTCTATGCCATATGACTCAAACATGTATGCAATGGTCAAATCTGGTATTATCTAGATTTGCATTAACATTTCTACTGCAACTTCGAACGTGAAATATAAGTTTAATCGTTTGACAGGAGGTGATGCTTGCATGTTGCCATATCTGAGAAGAAATTCAAACCATGGTTCAGCCCAGCCCATGTGGTTTGAAATTTTTTATTTTAACATGAGAGGAATAGAATTTACTCTTTCCATGCACTTTTCTCCAACGTCGAAGAAATCCGCGGACCCAATTGTCCACATCTTGTTGAACCAACTTCTCACTTTCACTAAAGGTTGCTACAAATAACTGAATGAGACGTAAGAAGAAGAACGTAAAGAACAGTGTAGAGATGAGAGTAATATTACTTGCGCCGATCTTCAGAACCGCATGGTATATGAGTTATTTTCCAATGTTTGAATGGAAATCGGGTAAAATGGACTTTTACTGAGGTCAACCCTAAACGAAACCATCATCATTCGATTTTCCAGACATTATTACATAAGTACAGTGCAAGTGAGAGTAATATTACTTGCGCCGATCTTCAAGAATCGCATGGTTTATGAGTTTATTCAAGTATGCAGGGAGAATCAGGGTAAAATGGACCCTTTACTGAGGTCAACCCTGAACGAAACCCTCCCCATTCGATTTTCCGGACATTTTTACATAAGTACAGTGCAAGCGGGAGTAATATAACTAGCGCCGATCTTCAGAATCGCATGGTTTATGAGTTTATTCAAGTATGCAGGGAGAATCGGGTAAAATGGACCTTTACTGGGTCAACCTGAACGAAACCCTCCCCATTCGATTTTCAGACATTTTTCATAAGTACAGTGCAAGCTCGAGGGTATTACTACGCACGCTGATCTTCAGAACCGCATGCAGTATATGAGTTATTTTTCAATGTTTGAATGGAAATCAGGGTAAAATGAACCCTTTACTGAGGTCAACCCTAAACGAAACCATCATCATTCGATTTTCAGATATTTTTCATAAGAACAGTGCAAGTGAGAGTAATATTACTAGCGCCAATCTTCAGAACCGCATGGTATATGAGTTATTTTTCAATGTTTGAATGGAAATCAGGGTAAAATGGACCCTTTACTGAGGTCAACCCTAAACGAAACCATCATCATTCGATTTTCCAGACATTATTACATAAGTACAGTGCAAGTGAAGTAATATTACTTGCGCCGATCTTCAGAATCGCATGGTTTATGAGTTTATTCAAGTATGCGGGGAGAATCGGGTAAAATGGACCCTTTACTGAGGTCAACCCTGAACGAAACCCTCCCCATTCGATTTTCCGGACATTTTTACATAAGTACAGTGCAAGCGAGAGTAATATAACTAGCGCCGATCTTCAGAATCGCATGGTTTATGAGTTTATTCAAGTATGCGGGGAGAATCGGGTAAAATGGACCCTTTACTGAGGTCAACCCTGAACGAAACCCTCCCCATTCGATTTTCCAGACATTTTTTCATAAGTACAGTGCAAGCGAGAGTATTATTACTAGCGCCGATCTTCAGAACCGCATGGTATATGAGTTATTTTTCAATGTTTGAATGGAAATCGGGTAAAATGGACCCTTTACTGAGGTCAACCCTAAACGAAACCATCATCATTCGATTTTCCAGATATTTTTTCATAAGAACAGTGCAAGTGAGAGTAATATTACTAGCGCCGATCTTCAGAACCGCATGGTATATGAGTTATTTTTCAATGTTTGAATGAAATCGGGTAAAATGGACCCTTTACTGAGGTCAACCCTAAACGAAACCATCATCATTCGATTTTCCAGATATTTTTTCATAAGAACAGTGCAAGTGAGAGTAATATTACTAGCGCCAATCTTCAGAACCCCATGGTATATGAGTTATTTTTCAATGTTTGGAAATCGGGTAAAATGGACCCTTTACTGAGGTCAACCCTAAACGAAACCATCATCATTCGATTTTCCAGAATTTTTTTCACTAAGAACAGTACAAGTGAGAGTAATATTACTAGCGCCGATCTTCAGAACCGCATGGTATATGGGTTATTTTTCAATGTTTGAATGGAAATCGGGTAAAATGGACCCTTTACTGAGGTCAACCCTAAATGAAACCATCATCATTCGATTTTCCAGACATTTTTTCTTAAGTACAGTGCAAGCGAGAGTAATATTACTAGCGCCGATCTTCAGAATCGCATGGTTTATGAGTTTATTCAAGTATGCGGGGAGAATCGGGTAAAATGGACCCTTTACTGAGGTCAACCCTGAACGAAACCCTCCCCATTCGATTTTCCGGACATTTTTACATAAGTACAGTGCAAGTGAGAGTAATATTACTTGCGCCGATCTTCAGAACCGCATGGTATATGAGTTTATTCAAGTATGAGGGGAGAATCGGGTAAAATGGACCCTTTACTGAGGTCAACCCTGAACGAAACCCTCCCCATTCGATTTTCCGGACATTTTTACATAAGTACAGTGCAAGCGAGAGTAATATTACTAGCGCCGATCTTCAGAACCGCATGGTTTATGAGTTTATTCAAGTATGAGGGGAGAATCGGGTAAAATGGACCCTTTACTGAGGTCAACCCTGAACGAAACCCTCCCCATTCGATTTTCCGGACATTTTTTCTTAAGTACAGTGCAAGCGAGAGTAATATTACTAGCGCCGATCTTCAGAATCGCATGGTTTATGAGTTTATTCAAGTATGCGGGGAGAATCGGGTAAAATGGACCCTTTACTGAGGTCAACCCTGAACGAAACCCTCCCCATTCGATTTTCCGGACATTTTTCATAAGTACAGTGCAAGCGAGAGTAATATTACTAGCGCCGATCTTCAGAACCGCATGGTATATGAGTTATTTTTCAATGTTTGAATGGAAATCGGGTAAAATGGACCCTTTACTGAGGTCAACCTTAAACGAAACCATCATCATTCGATTTTCCAGACATTTTTACATAAGAACAGTGCAAGTGAGAGTAATATTACTAGCGCCGATCTTCAGAACCGCATGGTATATGAGTTATTTTTCAATGTTTGAATGGAAATCGGGTAAAATGGACCCTTTACTGAGGTCAACCCTAAACGAAACCATCATCATTCGATTTTCCAGACATTATTACATAAGTACAGTGCAAGTGAGGAAGTAATATTACTTGCGCCGATCTTCAGAACCGCATGGTATATGAGTTATTTTTCAATGTTTGAATGGAAATCGGGTAAAATGGACCCTTTACTGAGGTCAACCTAAACGAAACCATCAACATTCAATTTTCCAGACATTTTTACATAAGAACAGTACAAGTGAGAGTAATATTACTAGCGCCGATCTTCAGAACCGCATGGTATATGAGTTATTTTTAAATGTTTGGGGGAAATCGGGTAAAATGGACCCTTTACTGTGGTCAACCTAAACGAAACCATCATCATTCGATTTTCCATACATTTTTACATAAGAACAGTGCAAGTGAGAGTAATATTACTTGCGCCGATCTTCAGAACCGCATGGTATGTGAGTTATTTTCAATGTTTGAATGGAAATCGGGTAAAATGGACCTTTCACTGAGGTCAACCTAAAGAAACCATCATCATTCGATTTTCCAGACATTTTTACATAAGAACAATGCAAGTGAGAGTAATATTACTTGCGCCGATCTTCAGAACCGCATGGTTTATGAGTTTATTCAAGTATGAGGGAGAATCGGGTAAAATGGACCCTTTACTGAGGTCAACCCTAAACAAAACCATCATCATTCGATTTTTCAGATATTTTTTCATAAGAACAGTGCAAGTGAGAGTAATATTACTAGCGCCGATCTTCAGAACTGCATGGTATATGAGTTATTTTTCAATGTTTGGGGAAATCGGGTAAAATGGACCCTTTACTGTGGTCAACCCTAAACGAAACCATCATCATTCAATTTTCCAGACATTTTTACATAAGTACAGTGCAAGTGAGAGTAATATTACTTGCGCCGATCTTCAGAACCGCATGGTATATGAGTTTATTCAAGTATGAGGGGAGAATCGGGTAAAATGGACCCTTTACTGAGGTCAACCCTGATCGAAACCCCTCTCCATTCGATTTTCCGGACATTTTTACATAAGTACAGTGCAAGCGAGAGTTATATTACTAGCGCCGATCTTCAGAACCGCATGGTTTATGAGTTTATTCAAGTATGAGGAGAATCGGGTAAAATGGACCCTTTACTGAGGTCAACCCTGAACGAAACCCTCCTCATTCGATTTTCCGGACATTTTTACATAAGTACAGTGCAAGCGAGAGTATTATTACTAGCGCCGATCTTCAAAACCGCATGGTTTATGAGTTTATTCAAGTATGAGGGGAGAATCGGGTTAAATTGGCAATATAGACCACTTTCTGGCATCCGATCAAAATGAAATCTGTTCCATTCAGTTTTCAGATTTTGCTGCAAATTTACAGTGCATTTGGATGCAATATAATAGCACCAAGTTCTGTTTTTGGGTAATAAACCTAATTTGCATCCAAAATGAGGGAGAAATGGGCAAAATGGGACACTTACTGTGGTCAACCCTAAATGAAACCAACACCATTCAATTTCTGCATTTTTCCCATAAGAAAAGCTATTTTTCAGGACTCAACCCTGCACCGTCTAAATTAATGGGATTTTGGTTCCATTTTTTGCCCACTGTGCAGTGGTTTGACTATTAATCAAGAAGTGTACCAAAATCGATGTTTGAAGAAAATATTGCTGCCATTTCTTCAAACATGATGCAGAATAGAAATTACCTGTTTTGGCGGGATAAAGCGTCGTCGCATTGTGCGAGAAAAACAAAAGCCTTCTTGGAAAGCCAAAACATCCCGTATGTACCAAAAATTCGTAATCCAACAAATTTGCCCTAGAGTCGCACGATTGACAACCGGAGAGCGAAACACTGTAAGCAACTAATTAATAGAATCAAAAGATGCATACGCCAAATCGATAAAGAAGCTATACAACGCTCCTGTTCAAACATTAGGCCAAAGTTTCGTCGAACAGCTGATAACGTTATGTTTTTTAAGTTAAGAAACAGTGCCTTTAAAATGAATCAATTAGTTTACCTTTCTGTAAACAAGTCTTTTGTTATGGCCCTTAAAGAAAAATTCTCTTTTTTTTTTAGTTGTATCCCGTCACTCCGACTATTTTTGTAAGATTAGAGTGGGCAATCCGCTCATGAAGTGAACTAAAGAACTAATTCACCAAGATGATCATGAGACCTAACGCTCTCACATAGCTCACGTAAAAAACTAATATTTGGGCGGGATCGAGAACAGGAGCTATTTCTGTTTGCCGCACGGCAGGACCGTTCTAAAACATCAACTGGATTTAAGAGCTTACGCTGAAGCATTCTTGACAGCAGCCATTACCTCAACATTTAGAATTGATATGACTCAGAATCTGCTCTAGATATTGAAAATTTAATCACATCAGTTTGTATGCTTAATTGCTGTGAGCAATCTGATGGAGTTCGATTCGATGTTTATTCACTAACAATCGAGATTTATCAATTTGAAATAGCAAGGTAAGTTTGCGAGTAGGGTTTTAGTACCGGGAGTTCCCGGGAATTCCCGGGAGTACCGACCAATTTTCGGTACCGAAATACCGGTACTGGCTTAATGAAAGCACCGGTATTTTCGGTACTAAGCAAAAGTTTTGGTTTGAGTGGAAACTAAAACTTCCGGTGGTTAAAACCACATTTTTGAATGCAGCCACTAGTGAGAATGATATTTTTACTAAAATTTCAAACACCTGACCCACTGTGCAATGACAAGATTTACAAGCAGCTGTGTCTCGCTCAGTTCATTCATATTCATACGTATAACACCAATACCACTACAAATCATCTTTGCATGAATGCAGTCGTTCTGTCGGAGATTGAAACTGTCATTGTCCAAGTATTGTTTACGGTGGTGAATGGAGTAATCAGTACCATTGAAGATGGAATTTGAAGCAATTAGCAAGGAAGGAGTGCCGGAAACTTCCGTTTGGCGATATTTTCTTCGTGGAATTCAAACCGTGGTGTTTCAAAGTGATCAAAGCGAAGGTTCGAGTACCTCCGGATTGAAAAAAAAAACATCTAAAAGGATTACATCAAATCAATTTGGACAAACGTCCGGCGTCGGATGACGTACCTCAAGACAACCAAACCGCAACGACATCGTCACATCCCAAAAAGATCGTCACACTTCATCAGTATTTTTCCAAATCGTCCCCGCTTGAGGCCGCAAGGATGGTTGCTGAGGACAATATTCCATTCAATACAATTTGCAACTCAGAGGGCATCCGGCTTGGATTATATGCCCGAGGATTTCGAGATATCCCCAAATCACCGGAAGGTATCAGGCTGAAGGTCAAAGCGCACTACATTTTTGTTGTTGAGGGGTACCGAAAGGAGTTTGGTGAAATCAGGAAGCAAGGCCGTAAGATTAGTATCACTTTCGATGAGTGGACTTCAACTCGGAACCGCAGATACATGAGCGTAAAGGCTCATGACGGTCAGCACACCTGGAACTTGGGTCGGAAAAGGATAGTAGGATCAATGAATGTGTCAAGCTGTTGGAAGAGATCTTGTCTGAGTATGGCTTATTCCTCACCGAAGACGTTGTAGCAGCAACGACAGATGGTGCATCTGTAATGAAGCAAGTCGGAAGATTAATTCCCGCGGATCATCTAGTTTGTCTTGCACACGGAATACACCTTGCTGTCACGAGTGTGCTTTATTCCCGTAATGAACCAACATACAATCAACGTGAGCTGAGCGGAGAAGGTTTGTTCATTTCAAATTGTTATCTTTATAACTGAACTCTAGGTAAGTTCACGAGTTTTTAGGTTCCAACGATGCTGATTCAGACTCTTCTACCGATGATGAGGATGACGATGACGGTGAGTTCGTGCTAGAAGATGCGGAATGCGATGAAGCGGAATTGCGGCCTGAATACCACGCTACCATTAAGAAGCTCCGTGGAATTGTTAAAACGTGCCGCAAATCACCGGTCAAGAACGACGCCCTCCTTCAAAAATGCGTCCAGCAGGAGTTTGGAAAAGAGATGCCGTTGGTTATCGACGTCAAAACACGATGGAATAGCTTGTTTGACATGCTTAAGAGATCCTTGATCGTTTTTGAAAAATATCTGGCATTTCATAAATACAAAATCTGGAAAAAATCTGGCAATAGATCATTTGTGCCGAATGTATTAACCTCACGGCAGTTCAGGAAACTTGTTTACGTGGACTTAAAATATTATCGGTAAGATCGGTTTGAGATTTTGTGCTCTAAATTTATTACGATTGAAGTAAAATTACCAGAAAACAGGCACCAGTGCTAATTTTTACATCATCTCCTGAATCTAATTGTTTAGAATCAGAAAAAGCCAACGAAGAAAAATTTGATTGAGCAGCTCAAATTCTAAAACCTTGTAAACAAGCTCCCTGAACTTTTTGACAGTTCAGGTGTACGGGCATATGCAGCAAATCCTGACTTGTCATTACGGGACCTTGCAAAAAATTGGAAGCGATCTAAATCTACTGTTCACGATGTGCTCAAATCATTTTGGAACGTTTGACGGTGGAGAGAAACCAAAAATTGACAAAAACATTGAACGCGCTGATCCTGTCATGGACCGAAAGATGAAAAGGATATTAACGAAAAACCAGAAATATGTCAATCGAACGGTGGGCTCGTAAAATAGGGATGTCGCCTGGTTTGTCCAAAAATCAAAACAACTTATGGGACTTAAGTCGTATAAAGTAAAAACAGTTCCAAATCAGAACGACAAACAGAACTTGGCAGCAAAATCGCGGGCTCGACGATTGTGCACTGCGAATATTTGACGAAGTTTTCACGCGTTGTTATAGACGAAGAACTTTATGTCCAGGAGGATTTCAAGCAGCTTCCAGGGCTGGCTTTTTATTCTGCTATGGCCAGCTGAGCATTTTAGAATAAAGAGGCATAGAAATTTCCCAAAAAATACCTTGTGTGGCAAAGCAATTTGCACGTGTGGCAAAAATGGTGTGCTGGTAAATCTTTCGTCCCTACAAAATCACAATCAACAAGGAGATCTATCAGAAAGAGTGTCTGCAGAAGTGATTGCTACCCTTCATCAAAAGTCACAAAGAAAAACCTTTGTTCTGGCCCGATTTGGAATCATGCCACTATGCTAAAACTGTGATGGACTAGTACCAAGCAAATCAAGTGAACATTGTTCCAGAAACCTCAAACCCACCAAATTGCCCAGAGCTACGACTAATCGAGAGATATCGGGCTCTGATGAAGCGGAAGCTTTCTGAAAAGAAGCAAGGAATCAAAGGCATCAAACACTTCCAGCAAAATTGAACAAAGACGGCTCTACGATTTTTGAAGAGTCTTTACAAACCTAAAAGACGGAGTTAAGCGCAAAATTCGAAAATTTTATGCAAATACCTAATAACTATGTTTTTTGTCTTAACGAATTGTTAAAACACATCCCATGAAACTGGAAATAAACAACTGTGACGGAAATATAATGCGAAATTGATGTTTTATTCATGTTTTGAGGTGCCGGATTATTGCCAATACAGACCTTAAAACTACTATTCCATAAAAGACCGGCATGTGATTATATACAGTATAGAATTTTATTCAGATATGTGTGTTTAGTGGTATTATAATAAGATATTCCATTTATTTCAGAAATCATCGAAATCTTCAAAGTTCTTCGATCACTAAAACTACCTTTCTTTGACCTAGAAAATAGTCTTTTGATTCTTCAATAAATAAAACTAATCAAATATCATCTCGTTGAAATTTTCATTTTTGGTTGAAAGGACTGATCTACTCTGCTTTTCAGCTTTTCCAAGACTATTTAGATATTATTACATATCTTTTTTTAATTGCAGTAACGATCCTGTGGCTGTCAGTTATACTTTGTAAATACATATATTATATTCTATAACGTACATTACATACATACATTCATTAAAAAAGGGTAAGGGAAATACAGGGTGTCTGGCCAAATTACGGTAGCAAATATGCCTTCCTTGATGGGAATCGTCAGATCGAGTTCAGCGAAGGTCTAATTGTTTTCAACAGTCTACAGTGAGTTGGCTAACCCTCGTTTTTGGCCCTTCATACAACGGAACATTATTGCTAAATATTTTTGCATGAAATGGATTTCTAAAGACCAGCCAATCGCAGCTACTCTTTTATCGTACTCATGCATGATGGTGTTGCTGCTGTGATGGGAGGAATAAATTATTGATCCCAAAAAAGTCGAGTTCAGAGATGGCATTCCGCACTAATATGTATTACTCCGGCACTAAGTTTTTTACTGAGGTCGGTAGAATTTGTGCTGAAAAATTCAGTAAACATTGAATCATCTACACATGAAATGTTAGGAATATTCTTAAAATTTCATATTTTTCTATCAATAGATAATATTGAAATGAAGCATTCAGAGTACATTTCGAAAGAATTTATGTTTTCTTCAATTTTTAATAACTGTTTTTAAGTTTACCGAACTTTTCAGCTGTTTGAAATTTTACCGAACAGATTGAGTGTGTACGCTGTGATGGAATGGCTTGGAGTGAGTGAAACACTCTCTTTCTCTCACTCTCTCTCTCTCTCTCTCTCTCTCTTTTAAACGATCGCTCTCACGTGCTCTCATTTATCTTCGCCCTCGTGCTCTTGCCTGCGATCACTGCCGCGTACACTTGTGCGAAGACGCGCCAGTGCTCTTTCGGTGATGCAATGGTGCGGTTGATAGTGAAAACATCGTCGAAGTTATAGAATATGTTCGAAACAAGGAAGCAGGAGGAAACATTCTTCATTCTTCATTCCTCCTTTCCTTTCCTAAGCTCACTGGGGCGCGCGCGTCAGGGAATTTATCTGCGTCTGCTTCTGCAAATTTGAGAGCTGTTCTTCTCACTTTGCTCACGATTGAGTGTTGTGTGAATAAAAACCATTTTTTCCACTCACATGCGCTACCCGCATGCAAACACGGCGGTGAATATAAACAAGAGAGAAGCTCTCGTTGAGGTCGGAAGAGTGTGAAATTAAAATCTCTCTCTACCACACTGAGGATATGGACATCACTGACTGTATTCTCATTAATCAAGTATCTTCTCACAAGTCACCATGGCCTAGTGAGAGCAACCAAGGACTCAGTTACAGTCAGTCATGGAACCACCAGAGAGACGTTTCTTTTTAATGTGTAACAAAATATTCGAAGTTCTTTGTATTATTTTCGTACAATGCACGAATTTTCTCTCTGTTTCCACAAATGCTTCGTGCTTTTTACAGTTGCACATGAGGCATTAACTACGGCAGTAGCTTCATTTAACATACAAATCAGTTTCGTGGCAGAAAACAATGTGATGTAAATATCGGAGCATGCAAATTTGTCACTTGCATGAAATAGTTCTATCAAAGATGAGCTTTTGCATACAATATTATCGGCTATGTATGGAATATCCTAGAACATAACACGATGTACAACGCATTTTTTATGTTTTGTGGCGCTCCATTTATGTTCATGATACTGATCAGAACTTCACACTGTTTTTTCGAGCTGTGTATGAAAAACTCTTCATCCATTGATCTTTTTGCACAAGTCCTCATGATCAGCAGGGATGGGAGCGAAGTGTTGATAAGATTTCTACTAAAGAAGATTCCGAGAACTCATGCTACCTCGCTCGAAAAAGTAGTGTGAATTTCTGTTCAATACCATGCACATAAATGGAGCGTCTCAAAACTTGCAAATTAACAATCGTGTAAAATTTTGGGACTGTTCATATATTTTCGATAATGTTGTATACAATAGCTCCTCTTTATCACAACTATTTCATGCTATTTCAAAGTTGTTGCTTCATGAGGAAGAAAATACAATTTTACATGCTTTGATATTTACATCACCATGAAAATTCAGATTTTCTTTCTGTGTACCTGCGTAGACATCTGGAGTTGGAAGTTGAATTGGGGGGAGATTTTTCTTGGCGAGAAAGCATATGTTAGATTATATGTATATTGGTCGTTGGGAGTGACGAAGCTAAGAAAGTTAACACATTCCTTAGTAGTTCACCTTTTTGGTCTGGCAAGACACAGGCGTTTCCTACTTGTATGAGCACTAACTCTTGTCCTAGCCTTTTAAAGTCATACGCTCACACATATACACAAGTTCATAACAAGAAAATCGTCACAAGTTCAAAGTGGTGATCGTCGAAGTGATCGTCTTCTGGTCTATGAAAGAGACTAATGGCTGGCCCACAATTGATACGTTGCGGATGCGTTTGCGTGAATTTGACAGTTTTCCCATAGGTTTTCTGTCAAATTTACGTCAACGCACCCGCAACGTATCAATTGTGGGTGACCCTTAAATGGTTATACCATTCCGTTACGGAAGTATCAAGATCAACGAGTTGTGATACTTCAAAAGGTTTTACGAAATTTATATCAATAATACTGTCATTTTCAATTGATGTTGATATTGGGACATGTAACTTGCCAGCACTGGTTATTATGGAAAGGCTAAATAGGATCGAATCCTTTCTCAATAAAAAATCATAATTAACCAAATTACCACTTCACTTAGAATAGAAAAATGATCAACACGTACAACATTCGCATCATCCAAACACAAACCTCCATCAGATAACAAGTAATATTCAAAATAATTAACGGATTAGTAAACATATCACGCATTTACGGAATCAGTTCAATGAAAGCCTCCATTTTACTAGCTTCTAAAATTGTAAAATCGAAAGGCACCTACCCAGAAATCGCATTAAACCCATTCTCGTTTCACTCCTTCACACATTTCAGACCTGCTAGCAACAAGCTGTTACATCCAAATTATTATCCAAAATCGTGTAAGACCATTCCCCTCTCACCACCCCCTCTCGGCCTGAGCCTCCTTCCCTTCAGAACCTTTCTACATGCACCCAATTAACTCCCGGTGAGATTGTGTGAAAAACATGACGATAATTACTGTACGACTCTTCTCATTCGCACTCCGGAAAACCAAAGGCAACGACGACGACGACGACGACGACGACGACGACGATGATGATGCGATGAGTGCGATCCTCCGGCACGGCAAATCTCGGATCCTAAAGTTCCCTCGAAAATCCAAACGTCACGCATCCGATGTTCAGACCTCTCCTCTGTATGCCACTTGCAGTCGCTGCTATCATCGCGTCGTCGTCGTCGTCGTTGTGGTAGTTGTCGTTGGTTGGAGCCACAAAAGTGACTGATGATGACGACAATGACAGAGACTATGACTATGTTGTCTTCTCTGCGGTCTACGCTTTTGCGTTTAATGCACATTCTTCTTGTAGCATGTGTGCACTATCCCGACCCGACACCGACTAGATAGAGGGAACATGTTTTAGAAGCACCTAACAACATGGCACAGATCTATGCTAGGCAAAGAACACGGTGACGGTATGCTGTCGCTTCGCTGTGCATCAAGACATCAATTACGACGAGGCACCACACTCCACGGCAGGGTATAGGTGTGTTGTATAGGCATACACACACACACGCCTAGCGTGTAAACAAATAAATAAACTTGAAAAATGTAAAACATTTCCCAAAATGATATATTGCTCGGATGCTGTGCTAATACACTACGCATAGGTACGGGGTTACCATGGATAACGGTTGCAACTCCCCGTAGATTTGGTTTATGTGTGGTTCTCCTGCCCGGGCTAATGCTAGGGTTGTTTGGGGAGAGAACTCTGGTGCAATTTAAATGGTGGTCTAGAGGAAGACGATCCGGTGTTGGCACACGCTATTGCTCGAGTGGATGCCGTTTCGAAATTTGTCAACGCGGTCGACGTTTCGGAACGGATCGTAGCGTCTCATGTAGAATTAATATTCAATTTATTTGCTTCAACTTTGGATCGAGTCACTTTTTGGGGGCTGAAGTTAAAAGCGGAGCATTCTTCTACGAGGTCTTTTCACACTTGTGGTGAGCTTTTTGACGGATTTTCTGAAATACTTTCATTCAGTTATTAACAAAGCACTTTTCAGGTTCTAGCACGGCAGTCTTACTGAATTTCAAACGATTGAAAATCAACTCTTTCCGACGTTTCGACCCTGGATTGGGTCGCCATTTATGTCCGAAAACTTCGAGCCTTATCTGTTGTTTATGTTGATTGGTGCTTCCGAATGATGTTCGTATTTAGTTAGTTTATATGCACATAGTTTGTTTATATGCACATGCTAACTTTCATAAGAACAATAACTAAGATGAAGCTACACCCGAAAGTGGAAAAGTTGGCAGAAAACATACCACGCAAACATGGCAATTTTTGGAATCATATAAGCTCTAGAGAAAACCACATGTTTCTGAACTAGCAATTTTGACCATCTTGATCTACAAAGCGTGTTATGAAATAAACGAGTCCTTGTTAGTGTGTGCGAGTACACTTGTCTACTTATACAAACAGACACACACATTGAATTTTCCAAAGCAAATTCATGTGTTGCATTTTTGCTCAAAGCCAATGTTGCTATGCCCCTAATGTTCCCAATATTCCTATTGACAACCCACCATCACACTTCGTGGGTGGACCCAACAGCATCTTTATTTTTGGTTGAAATCGGTCCAAATCGGCTTTCCAGCATTATAAAAAATTAACTTGTTTTCCCAATGCAAAACTACCATCATAATTTGTGAGTCACTCCAAGAGCACCCTTACTGTTGGTATAAATCAGTGTACCTATTTACCTACACAGATAAAAAGAAACACTGAATTTTCTGCGTTATCTAATGCACATAAAGAGAATGCTAGATTTGGCAGAACATAATGGGATATTTCATGTAAATTTAAGCCAGATAACGCCTGAATCGGGCCTGTTGTATGAAAGATTGCAAACAATATCGTTGTTTACGTTTCTTTGGCTTGGAATTACACGAGGGGAAATTTTACGCGCTTGTTAAAATTAATTATTTTTTTCTGTGTAGACAGCTTATCATTCACCAAAACGAACCCTGCAGTGGTTGTGGTGGTGCAGAGGTGTTCTTGGCTTCCAATAAAGTGAGTATCACGTCGACATGTGAGGCCAGCGCCGGTTTTGCCTGAGTTTGGGATCATCGGTTATTACACATTGAGGATGTATGTTAGTCTCAAGCATCGTCTATTGGTTCTCTGTATAATTACAGCTAATATGGAGATAACGGAGTTGGAACTTCGAGCGGTCAATCATGCTCATGCTCATGCTCATATTTGCATTATATGTATCATTTGATTAAATGATGCTAATTCGTGTTGATGTGAGTGACTGGAAGTGTTTGGTGGTAGTGTATTAGTCGGTTTTCTGTAAATTTCGAATGTGAGTTAAGATTGTTCTTTAACCACAAGCAAGTCCAGTCATATTAATTAATTGTAATTTTCACTGTCTTAACTGAGTTCGATGTTTATGTGTGAGTGTTAATTATTATTTACTAGCTGAACTCGGTGCAACCGATGCTACCACTTGCAACTAAATGAATGAACATTAAATAGAATTGGCACGTTTATGGTTGTTTAACGTATAAGTATTGACTAATCAGGGGTTTAAACTTCTATCAGAACATGCTTCTAACCCGAGAAATACACATTTTGTATTTTAGTTGCCTGCTTAATTAACATGTTTTGTTGAAATTTGTGTTTCATTTGTATGAGAGCCCACATTCCAGAGAGATGAGGGGTCTCAACCCAATATAGAAACATTCCTTGCCTCCGCAAACCCCCACATGCCAAATTTGTTTCCATTTGCTTGATTAGTGCTTGACATGCCAAATTTGTTTCCATTTGCTTGATTAGTTCTTAAGTTCTGCAGAAATTAGTGTTTCATTTGTATTAGAGCCCCTCCCCCCTTTCCGGAGGCAAAAGGTGTTCTCAAACCATCATGAGAATCTTATCTCGCCCCAAAAACCTGTGCAAACAAACTTTCATGCCGATCGGTTCAGTAATTTCTAAATCTATAAGGGTCAGATAGACAGACAGAAATTGATTTTTATGCATATGGAAATTCTGCCTCCAAAAACTTGATAAATTTGTTTCCATTTGCTAGCTTAGTTCTTATAGTTATATGAGAACCCCCTAGCAGAGATAGGAGGGGTCTCAAACCATCATAAAATATTTCTTACTTTCAAAACATCCACTTGTCAAATTTTGATTTCATTTGCTTGATTTGTTCTGGAATTATACAGAAACTTGTGTTTCATTTGTATGGGACCGTCCCCCTTCCCGCCTTTTTAGAGAACGAAGGGGTCTTAAACTACTATAAAAACATTATTCAAAAACCTCCACATGCCAAGGTTGGTTCCAGTTGATTGATTACTTCTTGAGTTGTACAGAAAGTTGTGTTTCATTTGTATGGGAGCCCTCCTCCCTCCTTCAGAAAGAAGTTCTCAAACTACCACGAAAACATTTCTTGGCTCTACATTCCAAATTTGTTAACATTGCTTCATTAATTCTCGTGTTATGCAGAAATTTGTGTTTCCTTTGTATCGGAGCCTGGCCGTTTTGAAAAACGAGGGGTCTCAAACAGCCTTTAAAACATTACTTGCCTTAAAAAATCTCCACCTGCTAAATTAGTTTCCATTTGCTTGATTTTTTTATCGTGTTTTTCGGAAAATTTTCTTTTAATTGTATGGGAGCCGCCTTCCAGAGAGAGGAGGGGTCTCAAACCATCATAAAAACCTTCCCGGCCCCAAAAACCCTTGCAAACAAATTTTCACGCTGATAGGTTCAGTAGTTTCCGAGTCTACAAGGATGAGACAGACAGACAAAAATTCAATTTACATACACTAAGGTCTTTTTTACACGGTTTATTTTACGCGGTTTGTTTTCGACAATAACTCCAAAACGGAAAAATTTATCCACTAAATTCGAATCACATAGTTCGTTTTGGGCAAAAAGTAATCATATGAGATCCCACGTGTGAAAAAATACCTTTGCTAAGGCAGTTAGAGTAAGAAATCCATCATTAAAATGCTAAATACATCATCAACGTATATCCACCTAACGGTAGGTAGTTGATTTGTAGTTTTCAACGGTTTTTCAAAAGTTTCCATGAAAATTTCACTCAAAAAAGAGAAAAGAGGGTCCATAGAGGCACCTTTCAATTGTTTATATATGTTTATTTCTAAATGAAAAATAGCTTTCTTCCATGTAAAGTTATGTAAATTCTATGTATGAACGTACTTGTTTTTCCATGTCATGTTGTCGTTTTGAGTGAGTAATCAATTTTCTAATATCATTCAAACATGCCCTACGCTCAATTTCGACTACTTCTATTCAATTTCACAACCTATCGTGCTCTTAAGGACCTATCAATACTTTCTCTTCACATCTTTGGTTCTAGCAGAAATTGCTGTCCACTTCTAGAGTTGCATGTTGATAAGAAGGATATTTCCAATTTCAAACATCATAATTGATTACGTGCTTCGTGCAACAACAAAACAAATGATTAGGTAATTAGTTAATAAGTTTAAGGTATTTTTAAGTGGAATACTGGGAAATAAACATTTTACGTCAAAAAAAACTAATATTACTTCTTCTTTTACATCTATGTTATTGATGAACACAGTGACATGTTGTGAGTTTTCAGTTGATCTACTAGTAAATTGTTTCGGCATGTTTTTAAAATTAGCTTCTTATGGATCCGACAGCTGAGATGATTTCACGCATTTCATTACCAGGTTCGTGTATTTTAGGAAGGCCTTCAATTCTAGGGAACGAAAGTTTTGAATCTATAAGATCACTAATTTCATTTCCAAATACTAATTCACATTCTTTTTATGTTTTTTAATACACATTCCATCATTCCATATTATCTAGTTCTATGCTTTTGCAAACTTTCTCTAGTATCATACACGACATAACCAATGATACGGTCGAAATACCAGCGGCGGCAAAAAAATGTTTGGAAATATTGAATAGAAAACGGGTGCGGAGAAGAGTTTTCCGGTTCCACCATGAAAATTTTCGTTAAATTATCTGTTGGCATAACTATTCTCACTACTGAAGAACAGTTTTTGGATCAATAGTTTCAGAGATAACTAGTAAAATAACAACTGAACACTAAAACTTCAGAGCACAGAGTTGCTTAGAAAATAAGTTGAATTCCGTGTTTCAAGAATACTAGAGATTTGCCTATGATTGACAAAAAGTCAGTTTTATACAAAAAATAGCGTTAGGAGCGTAACAACAACTCATGGCAAAATGAGTTTCGGATAAGGTTACATATTGACAAAGGCATATTCTGTGCACAGAACTTCACGATTCTCGTGATGGCTACTAATGCAGCTATCCTTTTTGGGTCGCGGTGACGTAAGAGTGAGTTGACACTAGGGCATGCAATACCGGTAATACCGAAACCGAAAACCGGTATTATCGGGCCAAAATTAAATATCGAAATACCGGTATTATAGCCGAAAAATACCGGTATTGCACTCAAAAAATACACATTTTTTTATTTATAAAGTAAATCTATGGAAGATTATTGTCAATCCACGGTAACAGTCCGACATTCAAAACAAGTAAATTAATAATGTATTCAAATACCGTAATCTGCCCGAAATTTGAAATCACCTTGCATGGAAATCCGACCAACAGAACTCACATTCACGCTTTTTTCGTCATCACCGTCAACATCAATGTGAACTATGATGTAAACTGCTTCATTGAAGCTTCTGTTGTGTTATTTTCTTTCGCTTCATAAAGGGAGATAGCCTCACATTAATCAATAATGGTTACTTTTTTGTCAGCGTGCATCGACGATTTGACCTAAGCTAGTGTCAAACTGCGAGCTATGACGACACGTATCTTTGAGTATGTTTTTAGCTGTCAGTTTTCATTCATTGTGCAAATTTGGTGCGTCTCGCTTGGTGTTTTTTTATCGTCCAAATGGAGTTTAAAAAAAAAACCGAGAGGATGTTGCTTATTCGTCGGTTTGGAAATACTCCTTACGCGGAATATCAAATCGATCGATGGCTAAGTGTACAAAATGTAAAATACTATTTTGAAAAGCGAAGGTTCCAGTACCAGTGGGATGATTACCCACCTTCGCAGCCGGCATAAAATTAACTTGCAAAAACGGGCAGCATATGAATGATGACACGTTGAACACACTGTGAACACTGCGTTATTTTTTTAGCTTGAAGTAAGCTACAATACATTACATTCAATAAGAATAAAATGAAACTTCGTGAATTCTAAAGAAATTTCTTTTTATTTTCTTCAATACCGGTTTACCGGTTTTTACCGGTATTGAAATTTAGAAATACCGAAATACCGGTATTGGAAAAATGCCCCGGTATTGCATGCCCTAGTTGACACTGTTCTACACTCAATAAGCCTTCAAGAGAAGAAGTTCAAGGCTGTTCCATCGTTGTTTATTATCAAATTTGCTTTAGGAAGCTTGCAAGTGAAGCCTACGGCTGGGTGCATTGAAGTGGTATCTTGCAGTTTGATACTGATTCGGTGAGATCGTTTTTAATTATTTGAATATATTTACATGTTTACATGGTACAATATATGCCTACGTAGTACACCCATAAACGCATATTTGTATGAGTGCGTGTCGTGTGCGCGAGTATGTGTGTGTGTGGAGGAGCATGTTAGTGTATGACTTTATGTCGGCGCGTCCTTGTTCTTTTCAGAGAGCGAGTAATGGCGCTTAACCACAAGCCTTAACAAGCTAGGACAAGAGTAAGTACTCATGTTCCCACCAACAGACAAGACGCAAGAAAAGGCACTACATCCTTGGATTGGCTGAGCCTGGTTACTAGTAGGAAGCACGTATGTTCCAGCCCAGAAAAGCGGACTTTCTTTGCTTGGTCACTCCCAACGACCTATACACATATAAATATACATATGCTTTCTCGCCAAGGAAAGCCTCCCGCACAATCCCATCCAATTTCCAACTCCAGAGGTCTATGAAGGTAGCATGAGTTCTCAGCATCTTCTTAAGTAGACATCTAATCAACACTTCCCTCCCTGCTGATCATAAGGACCTGGCCAGGTGTTGTGCAAAGATATCGATGGATGAAGAGCCTGTCACACCCAAGGCAGCTCGTTTGGCGCTTCCAACGGCTCAACAACAGCCAACCCAGGATTATGTATGGTCGCAAAATGCTATCCTATACCGCAGACAGACGTTCGACTTCATCTCATTAAGCTGTGTAAAAACATGGCGTCCCTCGAGATATCAAGTAGCAATAAGCTAATAGATGGCGCCACAGATTTGTTTTGATTGGTAAGGGAAAAATGGGTTGCCAGTCAAACTGTTAGTTTTAATGTAGCAATTAGTTCACAAGGCGGCGCTACTGTGCAAGATGAAATTTTACACAACAAATTTGAATTCTTTTGTTCGAGCTTGAACGTCTGTCTGCGCCTATACTATGCTATGCTACATTCCATCATTCTATGAAGAGGGGCTGTTCTACACTCAAAAAAATCGACAGGTTGTTTTCACGTGAAACGAACGAAATTCCCATCCACTGCCAAAACCAGTAATAAACACGTGGAATTAACGTAAGGACTACGTGATTTCCACGTGAAATATTTTACATTAAAAACTCACATAAATGTTACGTGATTTCTCACGAACAATTCACTGACACGTAATGTTCACCTTATTTTACTGAAGAAGATTTGGTTACGTGTTCAGGTGGAAGTTACGTGAAATTTCACGTGAAAACTACGTACCGATTTTTTTGAGAGTATATTTTCTGTATTGTCCGTTGTGTGTTTTGTCTGTAATAATTTTATCGTAGTCTTGTTTGTCTATTATTTGGTTTGTTTAGTATGTTGTGTTCTTTATTGTTCTGATTGTTTTGTCGCATGGTTGGGTTTTTGAGGATTATGGGTGTTTCTATTTTGTGCTGTTAATGTTGATTGTTGTCTTTATACCGATGATTATTTCTGTATTGTTAAGATCTGAATTTATTGCGTAGTAGCTATAAATTAATACATTGAAATAGCTTGTGATCATTGTCGAAAAAATGACATAGAACAAACCAACGTACTCTCAAAACTTGTTTCAAAAAGCATATTGCCGAAGTCAGTACCCTAGTTGCACACTTGTTACAAACAGGTTGAGGTGACTGCGTTATGACTCAATTAAGTCAGTCAAGTTACACATGTTGAAGCACAAACAAATCAACTATAAACACTTCATCTACTAAACTGTTCTCTTCAATTGTAGCACTCAGCACTTCAAAAGTCTGTAAGTCGCCGACAAAATAGGTCTATACGTCAAAGAATAAACTTTTTATGGTGAAACTTAGAGGAATTTTCTCGCGTTTTCTAATGGTAATTTGAAAAAATGTTTCAGTATTTTATTTTATTTTATTTTAAAGTGATCAAGTGAAGTGTTAGTTTAAATTTTCCTAGTTTCCCAATTACAAATTGCACTACTAATACGCTCGTATAAACGTCAAAAAAAAGAAGTAACATGAAGGCTTGTACACTCTTCTTCGCACCGATTTTGTCGATTTTTTAATATACTAATTTTGGTACCTAGACAAGAAGCAGAATAAGCTTTAATTTGATCAACTTTCAAATATAGACTCACTCCATAAAGTCATATATTCTTTCAAACAAGCCACCTGAACTTGTTTTTGTTGCTTATAATAGAACAATGTTTTTAAACGTGGTTCAAATGGAACAGAGTTTTAACAAACTTGCCTAGAACAGGATATTCCTCTTATATTACCTTGGTCACAAACTATTGCAAAATGGCAAGGGCACCACTTTAAAGGTTTAAAACTGTATTTTCGATTACATTGTTGAGATGTGTTTACCTGAAATAAGAAGAGATAAATAAATGTTATTAAGGTTAAATAGTATATTATTTCGTTCAGTTAAACTTGTCAGATTACATAGGTAACGATCACTAAATTTCAAAACTAAAAGCGTAATCACTGAACCTCTTGGTAGAAAAATTTCCACCTGTAACAGTTTAAGCCCTGAGAAATCATTCTGGTTCAAAATAAATAGAAATAATTTAGGTTGAAGGTGGTAAGAATCCGAAAATAATCGCCATCAAGGAAGAATGGCTTCACTACTTCGAATTGTTGAGGTCACAATTCTAAGAAACTACGAGGTTTTCACATACCAAACACTTATCTCATATAATTGATGCACTGCATGCAAGTTATTAAAACTGTTTGTATATGATTTCTGAGGCACTAAAAATGCAAAGTGGTGGTACAATTCTGCCATAATAGCTGTCTTTTGTGAATTTAACGATATCATCGACGAATCATCGACAAAATAATGGCGGACTTGTTCTGTCATTTCTTTTTCTAAGAGTGGTAAACGCATAGATTATATCATACTATGCAGCTTTATGTTAGTTTTTATCGTGTGAATTTGCAAACTATATCTCAACTTATGAAATAAATAATTACATTAGAAACAAAATGCTGCATGCGTATATTACTACACATTTTGGGTGTCCAGTTTATTTCCGATACAAACCTTATTGAATTTTGTTCATTTTATTTCGATCGAAGACGGCTGCAAACCAGAAGTATCGCATCATCTCAACTTCTGGCACATTTAAGTGGAAAGATCTGACTATGTTTCGTCAAGTAATAGAGAGAGCACTTACTTCGTCAACAAAATACCCATTTCCATCGCTGACGGGAAAAAAATAACGTCTCTTGAAGCGATAACGGCACCTGTTAACACAAAACAAAAATGACACTCGTTGGCGAGTAGCTAAATCTGAACTCCAGCAAACTACACTCTGCGATGATGCATTTTGTCACCGCTATATCCCTTGGCGATACGACGAATGCGGTGACACGCTATCATCAGTCAACTCTGCAGTGCAAAAAGTTCCCACCCGTTTGAACAAACCTTCGCCTCATCCGGGCGGATCATCTCCTATAGGATGCAAAAGGTGCATAACCCATTCTCATGCATGGATGTTATCAACTTCTACATGCTCGAGTGTGTCTGTGTGTGTGACCCCAACGTCAAGCGGTAGCTGTTTGAACTTCTTCCTTAGGATGAGCTACAGACTCAACTTTCTACTGAAACTGTTGTCACACTCAAGCAGAGCAGAATGGGCAATCATTTTCATCTAACTCACTAGAACACGCGTTACGGCACGTGACTTGTCGAATTTCACCGTATGCCTTCGTTATTTGATGATAATCAATTTACTTCTTCGGAGATTCAAAAAGATTCTGAACCTATTCTAACCGTGTGGGAAGGCACCATCCCGGTTTGTTCATTACATCCATAAAAAAATCAAATAACGTTAGATAGAAAATAGAAACTGCCTACTGAGGGCATAGCGATTGAAATGCCTAATTTCGAGGCAAAAATTGACAATATGAAAACTTTTTATTCCTGGAAGATTAAATTCAAAGAAACGGCGCCGATGATTAACGATGTACGATGTTTAAGATAGACAGTATTTCAGAGAATTCCTCTGTTTTGTTATCTAATAATCAAACTCCCTTGAAACCATTCTCAACATTTTCGTGCTTTCAATTTTGACCGCAAAGCTCAACACCTTCGACCGCAGTGCGAAAAATCTCGCCCGACGGTCCCTTTTGTTGGGTAGAAGTGGAAGTTTTAATTAACTCCCGCCAACACTAAACCGGGGCATCGCCTCGGCGATTCGGAAAAGCGAGTGTGTGTTCTCGGAAGTGAACGAGCAGCGCCGAACAGATTATCGACAGGGTGATTGTTATCTTGTCATGTGGGTGGGATGCTTCCATCCACCCAGAAGCCATAATCGAGAACCATGGTGGGTGGGTATAATGTGGAAGGTTGAATCGCTGGAAAGGGGAAATTTTCCCTAACAAGCTGATGTTCACTGGAAGACAATTTGTGCTGGCCCGGAAAATTACCATTGACGTCAAGGTTATGGTTGTTGTTTTTTGCAGGAAAATAATTGAAATTTTCGACACCTGTTTCGATCGTGGCCCTAATTAGTTCGCTCAGCTTCAATATGGCCACAATCTCGAGAGTCCTCTTTGAAAACGATAGTTAACTGAGGCGTGAAAAAGCGTTTTAACTTGAATCAGAACTAAACGTGGAAGCACGTTTTGGTGCGAAACTTTTCCCAACTGAGATGTGATCAGTGCCGCGTTCCCTGTTATTAAGTATGAAACTTGCAGTGAAACTTCAATTTCTCTGTTCCCCCCGGGCAGAACACCGTTGGTTGCATATTATGCAAAGCAGAAGAGAAGACCGTATCGAATCACCTAATGGCATGTTTTTTTCCTCGAGGAACTTAGATTTAGATGATGAATATGTAAGGATTGAAAAGTTCATTGTAATGTTTGTTCCTTCGTTCGACTTCTAACAATTCTTTTTACTTGATATGATCTTAGGTACGCGCACTGCAAAATCTGGTTTATTGGCCACATCTTTATCTTTATATTTGTCAATATAAAGATGTCACCAATACCGCTAACGCAATTTAATTTTGCGTGTGAACGTTTTGACTTACACGATTTGCTGTCTCAAAAGCATTGCAATGCAATGCAATGCATTGTATTGAAAATGAAGTCGAACGAGCAACAAGTTCGTGAACAAATTTTGCACAAAAGTGTAGAAAATCCGTCTATGTCCAATTGAAAGCTGTCATTCAACAGTAAGTAGCGTTTTGAAATGCTTCCGGGATCGGTTGACTCTCGGACGGAAATCAGGATCTGGCGGCATGCGGAACGACAACTTCAAATTCCAGCAGAATACGGTGCTTCGGCTTATTGAGCAAAACCCGAACCTTTCCATCCGAGATGTGGCTAAAAAAATCAAAACATCGTATTCCTTCGTTCAAAAAGTGAAGATTGTGGCAGGGTATAGGTCTTCCAAGGAAATGAAACCCCCAAACAGTAACCAGAAGCAGGATAGCAGTTCGCAGAGCTGTACGACAAATTGCTTACAAAATTTGACAGCGTGGTTATGGAGAATGAAACAAACGTCAAAGCAGGCTCCAAGCAGCCTTCTGGTCTTGAGTTTTATACCGCATTACTACGTGGCAAGGTTGGCAATCATTTCAGGCCAAAAAGTTGTCAAAGATCCCTAAAAAGTACATGGTTTGGCAGGCTATTTGTAGTTATGGTTTGAAAAGTAAAATCTTCATAACGATAGGTACGTTTAACCAACAAGTTTACGTCAACGAGTGTCTGCAGAAACGGCTACTACCATTCAACCAAAAGCCCACGAGTTCTATGTTGTTTTGGCCTGATTTGGCTTCTTGCCATGGTGGCAAAGCGGCTCAGAAGTGCTATGCAGGCAACAACGTCAACATTGTATCAAAAGACTGTAAGCCTCCGATCACCCCAGAACATCGTCCGATTTAGAAATATTGGGCCATTGGGAAGCGAAACCTTGGGAAATCGAAATGAGAGGCAAGTAATGAGAAAAAAAATGGCTGAAAAGTGGGAAAATGCTTCCAGAAAGGTGACTGAGGACACTGTGCAGAACTGAATGGATGGTTTCAAACGTAAAGTTAGAGCATACGAATATAATAAGTCCGAATAGTGATAATTTGATGTAAATTAGTTATAAATTAACCCTTTGTTTCGATATTTTTTCGGATATACAAATATATAGAAATAATTTTGTATAGCAGTATTTGTAAGCCATTTATCTAACTTAATCAGGCAAACGTTCGGATAAAAGGATTAACTTAAAGGATTTTTTGTGTGAGCGGCCCCAACGGCATCCTCACTATTGATTTGAATGGAGCCCTATCAGCTATCAAGTGTTATTTTAAATTCTCGAAAACTTGCCCCAACAGCAAAATTACTGTGGTTTTAAATCGGTTCAAAGTGTTTTTTGAACAATTGGTACAAACCGTACCAAGTAAAACTAATGCATAATTAGTTTACCAGTTTTTGATGAAAAAAAAACTTTATCTTGAAGGCGTAGTCTCCAGCTACAAGGAATATAAAATGCCACCGTATTTTTTGATCGACGACTAAGCGAAACAGCCGACATTTTTCTTCAAACATTTTTCTTTTAGAGTGTATTCAAAAGTCAACACGGGTTGCAAGTTTGCATTGAATTTCCATTCATTTGAGACACGTGGTAATCATGGACACAAAAAGGGAGCTTGTGTTAAGTCTTTTTCAAAAACATTGAAGACCGTGTACTATTTTAAAACAATTGAAACCAACGGAATAAACGAACAGTTCAACGCTACAAAAAAAAACCGGTTCTTGCAAAATACCTTCCAGATCAGGAGGTCCAGAAGTCATCAAACGAGCGAGTGAGAGAGTAAATTCAATGGAGTTCTGGCAAGTTTGGCCGAAACATGGCCAAAAAAGTGGGCAGTCAACGATCAAAAGTATTTTGAAAGATGACCTTGAACTGAATCCACACATTAAACAACAGCTTACCGGAAAAGTAGAAGATAGCAAGAGACGAAAGATGCTGGTAGCTGCTTAAGCGGCTTGTTTATCGTGAAATTCGGTTTTTGAGAAAAAAATGACCCTGCTTCAGGATCGCCACAACCAGCATAATGACTCCTACCTAGCCTGAAAAAGTAGTGTGATTTTCTGTTCAATATCATGCATATAAATGGAGCGTCAACATCGGAATTATAAGTTGTGTAAAGTTCTGAGACATTCGTGGGATATACATTGCCAATAATGTTGTATGCAAAATCCCGTCTTTTTCAGAACTATTTCATGCAAGTTGCTGTTCCGTGAGGAATGAAATACAATTTCACATGCTCAGATTATTTACATGACAAAAAAAAACATTTTTTGAGTATACACGCTGGGCTATTAAAGAACTAACCGTGCAAACTTTTGAAAAACGTTTGGTGAAAGTATGGAATGGCATGCCTCAAGATATCCAATCCAACGCGCAAAGGATCGAAATTCCCGGTAGACATACCGGAAACAAAAATGCCCGAAACGCAGCCAAATTCAGGCGGATTCCGTGAAAACTCGGGCTCGGAAGCTGTTTGACGACGTTTTGAGCAAAAATGACATGTGGATTATCATGGATGACGAGACGTACGTCAAATTGGACTACAGAGCACTTCCAGGAGCACAGTTTTACACCGTGAAGCGTGGAAGGGATGTCCAAAATTTGGAGAAAACGATTTGTTGCGAGAATTTTTGAAAAAAGATGTTGGTTTGGCAAGCAATTTGCCAGTGCGGTATGAAACCGATACCTTTTTTCGCTACTGCAAATATGAACGCCGAATTGAACCGGAAGGAATGCCTGCAGAAACGAATTCTGCCACTTATCCGAAAATACAAAAAGTTTGACACTGTTTTGGCCTGGTTTGTCATCCTGCCACTATGCGCGTGCCACCTTGGACTTGAATAAAGAAAACAATGTCCAATTTGTGGAACAGGCGATGAATTCTCCAAATTGTCCGCAAATAAGGCCCATTGAGAAATTTTGGGCTTTGATAAAGGAAAGCTGTGGAAGAAGCAGATGACATCATCAAATTAAAAAAAGACTAGGTAAACGTAAGCAAACCCTTCGACGGAACGGTTGTGCATAACCTCATGAGGAACATCAAGAAGAAGGGGTGATAGCTGGCCAGATCTACGAAAAATTAAATAAATGCTGATGTAATGGGCTTCTTTGATGGTCAATGAACAATGTACATGAATTTGAGTTGCAAAATAAATAAAACATATTTAAATACAGCAATTTAAGGTGTACTCATAATTAACGATACAGTCCTTACCAATTGTTTTCGTTTTGCGGAGCGCCACATTGCAGTTACTTTAGCTCATTTGCGACAAGAGTGCTAAAGTCAAATTTCCGACATTTTTCTTTCAGTGTTGATTTTGAATTATTTCAAGGATCGCTGAAATGTGTCGCTTTATATCGTGGTACAACATGCTTAAATTCTGGTCACATTCAGTGAAATGGCGTATAATCATGTGAAAGTGCGCAAACGCATTGTGTACGAAGGGCAGCAACATCCAGCAATTGGACAAGAAAGTGTTAGCCATAAAAAAATCCCAATCTTTCTGTGCGAAATGTCGCTCGAAATGTTCAAAAGTCAAAATCATGCGTACAAAAACTGAAGCACAGGCAAGGATTGAAGGCGTTCAAAGTAAAAAAGGTACCTAACCCTGATGACAAGGAAAATTTCACAGCAAAGAGTCGTACTAAGGAGGTTTACACCATTTTTTTTAAACGACGAAACATGCGTACTCGAGGACTTTAAATATCTTCTGGGTCTGGATTTTTACACCGCAATGCAAAGGAACGCCGTTGCCAGGCATTGCCGGACAAAGAAAGTGTCCAAGTTTCCGAAGAAGTATTTGATTTGCCAGGCCATATGTAGTTGTGGCCGAAAATCCACGACTCTCCAGCTCTGTTTTGGCCTGATTTGTCCTCTTGTCACTATGCGAAATCCGTTCTGGAATGGTATAAGGTACAAGAGGACAAACACGTGCCAAAAACAGCCAATCCACCAAACTGTCCAGAAAATCACCAAATAGAGAATAACTGGGCTCTAGTTAAGCGGAAACTCTTCGAAACTAAGAAGAAATCAAATGGTATTGATTATTTTAAGAGAAGATTGAGAATCGTCATGGCGGATGTATATGAGGATACCGTACGCAACCTGATGGCGGGTGTACCACAGAAAGTTCGAAAATTTTACAGAAAGAAGGATTAAAGGTTGTACGGAATCAAATTGCACCACTTTTAAATGGCTGTGACTTTTTAACCGTTGCGTATTTTCTATTGAAATTTTGGATGGAATTAGTTCCATGTGTATTTGTTTACGCTGCGTAAGGGCAGATGTGCAATCGTTGCAAAGATGGAGTAGGAAGAACACCAGCGGCGCAAAGAAATTTGGCGCACGTACCTTGAAAATCCGGATCTTTCACATCGTGCTATCAACAGGAAGCTGGGAATGGAACATTCTACTGTGTCTCGTGTTTTAAAGCGGAAGCTCAAACGTTTGACCATCGATCGGAAAGAAAAAAGTGGCCAAATTGGATCTCTGTATAGTGTTAAGGATCACAAGCGGGTAGCACAAGCTTTCAAGAGGAATCCCAACAGTTCAGTTCGAGATGTGGTGAATAAACTGAATCTAACAAAAATTGTCGTGCAAGATGCGAAAAAAACGCGAAGGATCTACGTGTGTAATCCAAAAGGTACCTAATCGCGATGAACGGCAGAATACGGTAGGTTAAACACGTGCACGGAATCTCTACACCCAGATATTGACGAAACCACATTGCCTCGTTATGGATAATGAGACGTATGTAAAAGCAGACTTCCAGCAACTTCCGGGGCCCTAGTTGTTCACTGCTCATCAAAAATTCATTGTCCCTGAGGATGTTAGAAAACAGAAGATGTCAAAATTTGCCAAAAAATATATGATTTGGCAAACAATTTGCTCGTGTGGATTTCGAGCTCCCCCATTCGTGACAACTAGAACGGCCAATGGCCAGGTGTACCTAAAGGAATGCCTCCAAAAGCGTTTATTGCCTCTTCTGAGGTCACACGATGGTCCTACGATTTTCTGGCCGGATTAAGCCTCGTGTCATTGCTCGAAAGATGTTTTGGAGTGGTACAAGGCTAAGGAGTTCAATTTCGTGCCGAAGCATCTCAACCCCCGAACACACCGGAACTGCGGCCAATTGAAAAGTACTGGGCCATCATGACGCAGGCACTTTGAAAGCATCCTAAGGAAGTGAAATCGGAGGAAGATATGAATGGAAAATGGTTTGCCACGCAAAAAAAAGTTGGTCCAAATGTTGTAGTGGACCTTATGAGTAGGGTAAAGAAGAAAACTCGAACATTTGGATATGGAATTTAAATTGAATAAAACAAACATGGGAAAATGTTCATAACATGTTTTATTTTACTCCCTTAAAGTTTGAAGATGATTGGTTGCACGGGCGAATTTTGCCGAATATTTGTGTATGTCGCAATTTGATTCCGTACACCCTGGTGTAAAAATACACCAAAAATGCTAGCCAACACAAATGTTAATCTTTTGATATCGATGGGAAATTTCCACTAATTAAGCGCAAGAAATAATTGCTATTTTAATTATGCCAACACTTTTCAAAATTGAAACCTGGAAGAGCTAAATCGAATGAGTGTTTTCACTCCCAAAGCAAATGAAAGTTGAAGAATAGTTAAAAATTGGGGTTAACACTAGACAGCACTAGATAGTGTTGTCGCTGTGAATGTCAAAAGTGGTGCAGTTCCATCTTACAAGCCCTTTCTCTGCAAATAATTTCTATGTGTGGCCACACATACTTTTCATTTACCACATTAACTTCACATGTGTATCTCAGAGGGTTCTGTTTATGTGTGAACAAATGAATATTATGTTGAATTTTAAATGGATTTTTGCCAATAAATGTGTGGAATTTTACCAGTGTATCAACTATTTCTGAAGTAGGTATAACTCAATTATTGTGAAATAAACAATTGGTATCGTTGAATTATGTGTTAATATTTTGGGCTGCTATTATTTTTTCCCGAATTTTAACGTGGACAGGCTTTACTAGGGATATGTGTGACGAGGTACCCGAGGTACTCTATACCAATCCTGGAGGTGACTGGTCTAGCTCTTATGTAAAAATTTTTAGATTCTCTGAAGACGGCGTATTTTTTTCTGAACTTTTATCAAACCTTTCGCATGACCAAACTAATAGTTTCTTCTTTTGTGCAGTTTCTAGGGTGGAATGATTACTAATAATACTCAAAATCTCATGAACGACAATATCCATAATATCTAAAATCTCCAAATCAAACAACACCTTTCTTCTCCGCAGCCAAAACAACAACCGTAAACAAGGCATCGGTTTTTGGAAATTGAGCCACTCAGCTCCAAGTAGAAGCGCTTGGCAAGAACCTTTTTTGTGCTTCGAAAAAAAAGGGTGGGAAGGAAAATCAACTTTTGTTTGAAAACTTGAGTGAATTTTCCCGGTGCATTTTTATAAGACCGGGTCCTCCGTCGTGCGCCCACTAAATAGACAGCCAAACTGACGGAGAGAGTTTTCCTCGACAAAGTTTTTCCCTGCCCACCAGTGCTTTCACTTTGTTCGACACTTCACTGTACGTAGGTACCTAGTTTGTCATATTCTCCGCGCGAACAAGAAGTGTAGCGGACGATACAGGGAGAAAAAAAAACTAGGTTTATTTGTTTTGAAAATGAAACTTTTCTTTTTTTGTCGTTTGCGAAACGGTTAGTGGAACAAAAAAAAAGAAATTCAAAACCAACTGCGTGACACCGGCATGAACACGCTACATACTCCTAGCTGATGCTACTGCTATTTCACAAACAATATATTGGAAAAGTTTTGCCGGTTTCGACTAGCACCGGGTCCGTTTGCTGAATGTTTGTTGGAGTTGTACGCTTGTTGTGCACTTGCAGCTCAGCGGAAACATTTTGTGATTGCGTGAGTTTGAAATTTTGGTTTGAAAGGATTTGCGGTTCAACTGTTTTGATTCGAAGGATCATGTTTGTGTTGCAATGAGTTAAGTATTTTTTGGGTCTTGATTTATGACTTTTTTTTTCTTTCAGTTGTCCTATTTCTATTTGGTTTTGTTGTTCTCAAGCCTCGTTGCAAAAACTCACATCGAACAACCTTTCGTGCTGCGTCCTCCTCGCAAAATATTCCAGCAAACAATCCGCAAGACAACATCAGATCCTCTTCAATCCTCCACTAAACCGCACTCAATCTCCTTAGATCCAGCTCGTTCATCTGATTGTGGCATTTATTTAAACGATATTTCATCACTGAATGCTCTCTTGAAATGGAGCCGCAATTTTTTTTCTTCTTTTAAGCCGTGAAGTAGACAAGGCAAAACGAGTCGTCGGCAAGAGAACACAACAGCAACCAAACGCAGCCCATCGTTTAAATCTAACGCTCTGCGCTATCAGGACTCTATTGTGTAGCAGATCTTTGGGATGACATCCGCCCCCTAGCTGGATCCGTACGTAGGATTGCATTGCATTTAGGAGGTATTCATCGTTTGGTCGACGACGCCGGCACACACACACATATAATCGGTCGGAAAGAAATTTGTCAACAATTCAGGAAAAGAATTCCATGCATGGTTTGCTCCGAAAGGGTATTTAAGAATGGAAAACAGTACGTACCAAACACAGGGAACGGACGAATCGAGGAGGAAAAAAATCCGACCGAGCGCTAGGATAAGTGTGTTTGATGATGACAATGAACGAGTTCAAATTACAGATGTTGAACCTCGACGTTGGCATCGTCGTCGGTGGGATAGGAGCTTGTCAAGTGGCGGTTGAATGGGACGCTTTATCACACTCGTTGTGTGTGACGGATCTGGTGAAGCCATAGTTTTGGAGGGATTTTTGAATGATATATGCTTGAACGGAAAACAAGCAAACTTCTGCCTCGAAAAATATAAAAGATCTTTACACTACTTTTCGAAGTGAGTTGAATTGTGTCTTCAACGCCGAACATCGTCATCACAAAGGCAGCTGAACAAAAACTATTGTAGCTTCAGCAATAGTGTCACTCATGTCATGAAACTCTCTGTAATTTTCACTGATGTACGTAAATAAGATGTAAATATCGTCGAGGAGTCTGAAACTGAGTTTTTTGTTCATTTCCTCTAGCTTCCCTCTACAAATTTAAGTATATGAATAACCACCTCAAAATAGGTATTTACATTCTAGATCGCAGCCAATCTAGTCTTTTCTGGTCTTTTCGCTGGTAGTTTTTACAGAAGTTTCGTCTGATATAAATGAAAAAAGGATTTTTTTTCCACAAACAATTCCAACTTTCTGTCAAACCATTTCCATACTTCTCCTAAAACTGGTACTTACAAAATTCAACTTCCCTGGAGGGTTCATCATTTTTCGGAAAGGTTAAAATTTGTATAACTTCCAACAAACTCTCCTCTGAGTTCTCTCTGAAGTCTTCCTTACCTACCAGAGGAGTGCTGGAATGCTTGATTTGAAGACACCCTTTAATTTCAACACCAAATCAATCTACAGGGTGCGGCAGAAAATAATGCGAATATGTTTAAACTTAAGTATTGGGTTAATTCGTGTAGCTAGTGACTAATTTCTGTCGAAAGTGCATTTGTTTATGTTTACTTTCAAGTGCTGCATCCAAACATTCTATTTGTTTTATTGCAAATTCGTCAAAATGTTCGCGAAAGAAGTGATCACCAGTTTGTTGCTCGCCCAGAAGAAGCCGAAAGAGATTGCCAAGGTGGTAGAGTGCCATTTGGCAACAGTTTACCGCATAAAAAGTCCCTCCAGGATGGTCCTAAGCAGCGGAAGCCAAGAAGCGTGATCAAAGCGGTCCGTGCGAAAATTGCTTGCAACCCGGTGCGTTCCATAAGAAAACTTGCAAAGAAAGCCAATATTTCCATGCGGAGAATCATCAAAGAAGACCTGCATGCATCTTCCAGAGCCAGAGTGAAACGCCACTTGATGACGGACCGGGTCAAGGAACTACGAGTGACTCGTTCCAAGAGATTGCTTTCCTTGTTGAAGAAGGAAAAAATGATAATCCTGTTCTCCGACGAAAAGCTTTTCAGCATCGATGCTGTGACCAACAGCCGCACGGACCAGCTCATTTCACCGCAAAAAATTGAGAACGTTCCGGAAACAGTGAACTTCAAATTTCAAGCCAAACATCCGGCTGGTGTCATGATGTTTGGCTTGGTGGCGTCCAACGGTTTGAAAATGCCGCCTGTTTTCATTGATGCTGGAGTTAAAATCAATAACGAAGTGTATATCGGTATTTTAAAAGACCAAGTGCTTCCCTGGGTGACGACCAACTTCTCCGAGGACCAAAACGTTGTTCTAGAGCAGGATAGAGCGCCGTGTCACACGGCCAATCGAACTCAACAATGGTTGAACGATAACATGAAGTTTTTGCCGAAGGATTTGTGGCACCTTAGCAGCCCAGATCTTAATCCGTTGGATTATTCGATTTGGGCATATGTTGTAGCACGATCCTGCAAAACATCAAAACCTAGTGTGAAAACAGTGAAGTCAACCATAACACGCACATGGCAGTCAATGTCGGATGACTACGTCTCGAGGATGTTATTAATAAAAATGGAGGACATATTCAATTTATTTAAAAGGACTTTATATAGATAACTGCACTCGAACATGTTGATATTATTGCTTGAATTAGTTGAAAATGGGATTTGAAAGAAATAGAACGAATTTTCGCATTATTTTCTGCCGCACCCTGTATACATGTATTTATCTCCGTACCGATGTCAAGATATGCACTAACGAACACATGCTTTTGGCAACACTTGCCAATAACCTCGCTTATGATAGCTCCGCAAACGTAAACAACATCTTCTGATGTCAAGAGTTTTTTAAACAGCCTACTTTCTGTTGAGTTTCTCTTGATTTCCGGTAGTGAAAAACGTAGTTTTAAAGCGTAGAAAACTATCCATCACATAAAAACTCAGCCAAAATTGTGACGTGGAAGGAAATAAACATGACCATTAGTCAGAGTTTAGGAAGATCAAGATGTGCTGATCGATTTATTCTGAATGATTCAGTAAATTACGGAGAAAAGTATCCAAAGACGATCAAAGGATTGTTAAGCAGTCGCGAAAAGACGAAAACAGTTAACACGGCATCAAATTCCTTTAAATCGCTTAGTCAATCAAGGCTTAAGGTGTCACCACGAGGCAGCTATTTCTAGTGTATAGTGAGCTATATGCTAGAAAACAATGGACATAGGAACACCTATGCTATGTAGTGATAGCTTATAGTTATGACTTGCAATCGATAGTTTTACGCTATGATACAGAGCCATTGTCGTGTGTACACTCTAGCGATAGTTTCTAAGTTATAGTAATAAGCTATGAACTATTCCATCCGGACGGAATAGTTCATAGTTCGTTGGTCGAAGTTTTTTGACAGTCCGTTTGAATTTTTTGCTAGTTTGTGTTTTCACGGTATTTTTAGGCAACATTGGACCGGGAATAGATATTCCACTTGATTGAGATGTGGAAGCAGCATTTGGTGTTGTGGGATCCAACTAATCCCGATCACCTGTAGAAGTGAATACTTCAAAGTAAGTGTACGATTCTGCTATGCAATTCCTCATCCGACGAAAGTCTAGACCAGGAGATTTTGATACCTAACTAAGTACTAAGTATTTACAAGATGACAATGTTGAGAGGCAGCTTACGATTCTACCAGATCCGATATTCAACCTTTGATCTTGATCCCAGACTCCAACGTAAAATCACCCGTTTCGAAACTTGAAAAACCAACTGGATCGAAACCAAAGCCAGCAGTGCGCAATTTGAAGCGTAGAAAGTCATCATATAATAAGATGGCGCTTCACTCGAACTGCGTCAAAATCGTGTGTGAACTCATGGAACATAAAAAACCAAAAAACCGGGCCAGTATCCTGGGTAAATCAATCAACTCCTTGCTAGAGACGTTATGGATTGAAGACTGCTTTGTATGGTAAATATTCGATGGCAATGAGGAACTTGAATAACAAGATCATCCCTGCGTCAGATGAGCCATAAAACCCACCATCGGCTCCAAAACAAGCATCTTAGGAGCCAAAGATTCTGTATCAGATTCTCAAAACTGCTATCGGCAAATACGTAAATTTATATTCAGCATCCACCACAGCAGCCATTAGAATGATGCTGAACTGCATTTTATTTTTAAATTATTTGCAGGGGCTTCAATAATAACGCACTTTCCATCTAACGCTCCTACACAATTGGAAAATTGCTATTTTTTTTCAAAATCACGTGGAATTGATAGCCACTCCTCTTGTAAATAATATACGAATTTTAAATAAACCTGTCAATTCAATCTCATTAAATTTTTGCTGCTCCAAGAACCGGTGCATACGAATAATTTGAAACCTCAAAGCAATGAATTTCACTGATTACCCTAAACTTCTCTGAAGAACTTCTTTGAAGAACTTCCAAGAAGTTCTCTGAAGAATTTCCTCGAAGTTCTCTGTAAAATTCCACTGAAGTTCTCTTAAAAACTTCCCAGAAGTTTTCTGAAAAACATCTCCGAAGTTCTCTTAAGAACTTCCCTGACCTTTAAAAAAAACTTCTCTGAACTTCTGTAAAGAACTTTTCTGAATTTCATTGAAGATCTTCCTGAAAGTTCGTCTTAAGCCTTTTCGTGTATGTAGGATTACCTGAACCGTATACTTTCTAGCTCTGCGGAGAGATGGCGATGTGGATCCCTTGCATCACCGTTGGGGCTCGATGGCCGTGATTCCATTTAATTTAGGCACACTAAACAACACTACTTCAGACATTCTTACATTTATTTTAATAGTCCGTAATTTTAGGAGAAACACTTATTTGCCGGCACTACATTTATTCTCTTAAATCTAACACTAAACAATTAACAAATATAGTGGTCTTACAGGACCGTCTTCGACCTATGGTATGGTTACTACTGACTAAAATTACCTACAAATACCTATTTAAAAACCCAGCCCCAGCATCCCGAACACTCGTGGTGAATTTTCCGACATCATCGGGTCGACCGAACCTCTCTCTGCAGCATCTCCATCTCTCATCGATGACCCCGATCGATCGTTATCTGCAATTGGGTTGGTGCTACCAGCTGTGTCGGTCTGCTTGCTGTTTACTGTTCGATCGCTGAACAATAGCCAAGTTCAACGCATCTGTCTGGCTGGTCGATAGCTATACAAATATTGCCAGCAGCAGACGGGATAAATTAGGACGGTTAGGGTGGTCCTCACAGACAGTGTAGTTCCTCTGAAGAACTTCCCTGAAATTCCTCGGAAAAACTTCCCTGAAATTACTGTCTCTGAAGAAATTTCCCAAACTTCTCAAAAGAATTATCTGAAGTTCTTCAAAGAACTTTGGAAGTCCTTTGGGCAGTGGAAGTGCCAGTTCTGGAATTTCCTGAGGTACACTTGCTTTTTGGAATCGTCAATGCTTTTACTCGTTGAACGGGTTGAAATTTTGATCACTAGACGCCTTTCAGAATATCATCGAGAATTTCTTTAAAAATGCGTAATACTATCCAATGAAGATGTATTACTTTTCTTCTTAAAATAGCTCTGGCATTCTTGACCAATTATTTTGGAAATGCCCACATGATTGTGTCGCGATGTGTCTATATTAGTTTAGTGATACTTCCTAAAAAGCTCGGTCTCGCTTCAGGGGTTTGTCGGGCATGCTTCCAGTGTAGTTCTTGGATGCTTCCAGATTTGATCTGGAATGCTTCAACGATTGTTCTATAAGGCTTCCAGGGTATTCTGGGATGCTTGCTTGGGATGCTTTCAGGATTGTTCTGGAATAAATGTAAATCTGAGATGTTTCCAGAATAGGTTTGAAATGTTTCCAAAACTATGTTGGGATGCTTCCAAAATTGTTTCGAAATGCTTTCACATTTGTCCGGGAATGCTTCAAAAATTTGTCTTGCTGGCATTCAGGGTTATTCTGGGATGCTTGTCTTAAGAGCTTCCAGGATTGTTCTTAAAAAGTTCCCTGTAAATCTAAAATGCTTCCAGGTTTGTTTTGATATGTTTCCAAAACTATACAGGGATGCCTCCAGGATTATTCGCACATACTTCCAAATTAGTTCTGAGATGCTCCCATAATTATTCTGGAATACTTACAGGATGTTTCTGAGATGTGTCAGAATTGTTATGAATTGTTCGCAAATACCTCGTGAATACCTCCGGAATAGTTCTGGAATTCTTCTTCCAATATTTTGTTATGGGTTGATTCCAGAAGAGTTTTGGCGTGATTATATAATTGTTTTAAGATGCTTCTACAATTGCTTTGGAATGTTTCAGAAGTAATATCTTGATTAGCCAGAGATGCTTCAGTTGAAAGTTACGTGAAATTTCGCGTGGAAATAACAAGTCGATTTTTTTGAGTGTTTGGAAAGCCAAACAACGACCGAGAGTAAAAGTGACAGCATGCTTATCATGCATGAACGCGCTCATCTTTCTTCAGGCTTTAACAACGATCATCGTCACAAGAAGAATGATGAGCAGAAGGTAGGTAAGAAGGAACCTCCGCCGTGAGAGGAAGAAAGTTGACGTTTTGATCATGGTGGTGAAGGGTGGAACGTCGTAAGCTGATCTCTTCCGCAAATTGAGAGCTGACCCGGAGCTGAAGCAGCTAGGGGAGAGTGTGGAAACCCCAGAAAGGTGAGATACTTTTCGAGTTGAAGAAGGATCCTGGAGTTAAGAGCTTAGCCTTTGAAACACACCGAGAAGTCCTTAGGTGAGGTGGAAAACGTTAGAGCTTTATTCCTGGGAACAGTGATCCAGTGTGGAGATCTGTACTAGATCTCAACAGCAGATGAGCTGATACGAACAACGATGAAGTATTGCATGGAGGAATCGACGACAATCCGGTAGTGGAAAGCATCCGTTAGCATGAATCCTAGAGAGTTTGAGCTGTTTTCTGGAATGCATGCAGGTGACGGTGATACGGCTCCCGAGAGTGGCTATGCTCGAGACATGAAAGATGAAATAGGCAATACGGTGCGGAGGGTCATATTGCTAGAGACTGGACCACCTAGATGGACGATGCAGTGGTTTCACCAGATACTTGAGATGGACTTACTGAAGATCTGACTGGACGAAGACTTGTTATCAACGGAGGAGACTTCAATGCTTGGGCCGAAAAGTGGGGAAGTATATTTACAGCCTATTGGATGCTCTAGAAAAGCAGGAAGTTGCTGTCCAACGAAAATACCGTCTGCCTTTTTCTCAGAAACAGTCGTGGATCTATTACCAACATCACCGTCTGCAGTCCATTGCTCGTGCAACACCGAAGATATGAAAGTCACCACGAGGAATTCGTGGGCGTGGCGAAAGGATTGAGGTCGAACAAAGCTCCAGGCCGGGATGGAATCTCCAACGTGGCTCTGAAAGCTGGGTTACAAGTGTTTCTTGACATGCTTTTGGAATCGTGCTGCAGAAATGTCTGGAGGAGGTGTGCTTTCCAGATAGGAGGTGTAAGATTGCATCGAGCTAGTGCTGCTACCGAAGCCAGGACAGAGGACGGGGGAACCATCATTATATAGGCGTTCCGGTCACATATATTGTGGCTTGCAAAATCCAAAAACCTGTTCCTGATTATCTGTGCAAGATTCTAAGAAGACCTTCCTGGACGATGAATTGTAGTAGGCACCGATTACGAGTGGACGTGTATTTCTTTGCTGTTTGTCAGCATACTGTTGCCAAGGCCCGTGCTAGAAAGCTCTGCACGAAAATGTTTACCAGATATGTATAGCTACTGTGTGATGGATGACGAAACATACGTCAAAACATATAACTATCACAGATAAAACCCCAATTAAATAAGCATGTTTTCTTCTGAAAAAAAAACAACAGACTACTCCACAAGACATCCTTTAACAGCAGAATAAGTGAAAAGCCCGGCTTGACAACTTCCGAAAAAGATGGCTTATCCAATCATAACACCAATAAACACTATAAATTAGAAGAAAAATTAGTAATCTCCATTTAATTCCAACTACCTTTGCTTAAATATCCTCGACAGATAGGCGTATTTCGTCTACAATGTGCAGACTTCTTCAGTGTCTCGTACTAATAACTCGACAAAACAAATTGAGCCTTTAATTAATTTATATGCTCTTAAGTTAAATGGCTTTAGAAAGCAAAGATGATTCCATAGAGTATATTCCGTTGCTGTAGTTATAACATCAAGCATATTCATATGCCCTCCAGATTACATCCTGTTCATGAGGAGTTAACTCCAAAACCATGAAACAAACATCACCGAATGACGCTGCTGACCACGAGCTCCTCCTGCCGCAAGGCTGTATGTCCGGAATTCCGTCTCCAGCGGGGACACTTTGTTTCCACTCTGGAGGTAGATCGCAATCAACTCTTTGGTGACCGAATCATCATCAAAATAAAAAGTTTAAGGTGAATCGCTGCTCCATGTATTTTTTCCTATCTTTTATCTCGCACTCGCAAACTCACCTTGTTATTTCAAATTGATAAATCTCGATTGTTTGTGAATGAACATCGAATCGAACTCTGTCAGATTGCTCACAGCAAGTGAGCATACAAACTGATGTGATTAAATTTTCAATATCTAGTACCGACTCTGAGTTACATCAATTCTAAATGTTGAGATAATGACTGTCATCAAGAATGATTCAGCATAAGCCCTTAACACTACTCATCAATTTCCACTATCAAATTTTCTCGAAAAAAAAACAAGCAGCGAAGCTCAAACACGTCAGTCACGGAGTGCGACCTATTTCGATCTTCCGATAAGAACATTAGATTATAATCTATCTATATAAATAAAAATGAGTTGGGGTTTCCTTTGTCACGATTTAACTCGCGAGCGGAAGAACCGTTTGGCAAGATTTTTGCCTTGTTGGATTCGTCTTGGACACCGAAAGGTTCTTATGATGGTTTGGAACCCCTCCCTTCTCTGGAAAGGGGGGCTCCCATACAAGTGAAGCACAAATTTCTTCATAACTCGAGAACTGATCAAGCAAAGGAACCCAAATTTAGCATGCGGATTTTTTGGAGGCAAGCAATGTTTCTATGGTAGTCATTTATTTATTTATTTATTTATCTCGTCAATCGATCGTAGACTACATATTTACACTTAATTCTATCTTCTTAAAGATCTAGAAACAAAATACTGTCTTAGGTTACTACGTGACATTGTTAGGTCAATTGATTCACAATGCAGATTACACAGAGACATCATTCGGTTTATTGGTCCGAATTTCGCATAGTTTGTCCGATTGATATTTAACGCAAATTAGTTCCGATTCCTCAAATGCCGCGAGGGGGTGTAGAAATTTAGACTACATAATAAGTTAGGGGAGGAAATGCGATGTGATACAATATCGTTTACAAAAGAGATCATGGCAAATTCCCTTCGTTCTTTTAGAGTTTGAATGTCAATAAGCATACACCGTGCTTCGTAAGACGGAAGTGGAAATGTTGTTCAGCCTAATTTACGGAGAGCATACAAAAGAAATTGTTTTTGGACTGATTCTAATCGTTCTTCATGTGTTTTCATAAAAGGAGACCATATGACACTACAATACTCTAGAATAGACCTGACATATGCAACGTACAATGTTTTGATCGTATATGGGTCATGAAAGTTTTGACCAAAGCGTTTAATAAAACCTAGCATATTGGTTGCTTTATGGATGATTGTGTTGTAATGGTCGATAAAATTAAGCTTAGAATCTACAATAAAACCTAAGTCTCTAACTCTCTCGCATTTTTCTACAATTTCAGTTCCTAAAGAAACAGTAATTTGTGGTGTATATCGTTTTCTACTGAGAGTAATTAAGTTACATTTCTTAACGTTTATTTCTAGTAAGCTTTTTTTGCACCATTTATCAAATAATAATATTTCGTTTATATAAGGTACATTATCTTGGTCGTTCTTAATTTCCATAAATATTTTCATGTCGTCTGCATAGATGAGAATTCTGACCTGCTTAAGAATGTAAGAAATATCATTGACAAACAAAATAAAAAACAAAGGGCCTAGATGCGAGCCTTGGGGAACTCCAGATAATACATGAACAGCGTGTGACTTTTTACCATTAAAACTGACTACTTGTTGCCGATTGATTAAATACGATTGTATCCATTTAAGAAATTTATCCTCAAATCCTATTTTTCCTAACTTGTAGAGTAACAGAGGAATGTCAATACGGTCAAAGGCCTTGCTAAAATCAGTGTACAGCGCTTCGACATGGTTGCCGTTGTCCATTGCGTTTAATGAATAATTTACGAATTCTAACAAGTTTGTGGAAGTTGAGCGTCCTTTGAAAAATCCATGCTGCGAATTTGTTATAACATTTTGTACTTGGCTTAACAGTTTTCTATTGACGATAGCTTCAAAGAGCTTTGGGATGCTAGACATAATAGCAATTCCACGGTAATTGCGAATATCGGATTTTTTTTCCTGACTTATATATGGGTATTAGGTATGAGTTTTTTCCAAATTTTTGGGAACTGACCTGAATCAAGTGACAAATTGGTAGTCAGAGACCCCTCCCCTCTGTAGAAAGGGAGGCTCTCGTACAAATGAAACAGAAGTTTCTGCATATCTCAAGAACTAATCAAGCAAAATGGAACAAATTTGGCATGTGGGATTTTCTGGAGGAGAAAAATTGTTTTTATGGTGGTTTGAGACCCTTCCCCTCTCATAGAAGGGGTGCTGTCATACAAATGAAACTGTAATTTCTTCATAACTCTTGATCTAATAAAGCAAATGGAACCAAATTTGGCATGCGGGGATTTTAAAGGCAATAAATGTTTCTTCGATAGTTCGAGACCCCTCCTCTCTTTCTCTGTTAGGTTAGGGGGCGGTGCTCACATACAAATGAAACAAAAGCTTCTACATAACTCGAGAGCTTATCAAGTAAATGGAGCCAAATTTGGCAAGTAGAGGTTTTTGAAGGCAAGAAATGTTTCGAAGGTAAATCGAGACCCCTCCGCTCTCTGTAAGAGGGGGGCTCTCATATAAATTAAACACAAATTTGTGCATAACTCGAGAACTAATCAAGTATATGGAACCCAATTTGGCATGTGGAGGTTTTTGGAGGAGATAAATGTTTCTATGGAAGTGTGAGACTCCTCCGCCATCTGGAAGGGGCGGGAGGGGGGTTTCCATACAAATGAAACACAAATTTCTGAATAACTCAAGAACTTATCAGGTTATTGTAACCAAATTTGGCATGTGGAGGTTTTCGAAGGCAAGAAATATTTCTAAGTTGACTCGAGCCCCTCACTGCTCTGAAAGGAGGGCTCATATACAGATGAAACACACATTTCTGAATAACTCGAGAACTTATTAAGTTATTGGAACCAAATTTGGCATGTGGAGGTTTTTGGAGGCAAGAAATGTTTCTATTGTGGTTTGAAACTCCTCCGCTCTCTGAAAGAGGGGTCTCTTATACAAATAAAACACGAATTTCAGCATAACTCGAGAACAAATCAAGCAAATGGAACCAAATTTGGCATGTGGAGGTTTTTGGAGGGTAGATTTCTATATACATAAAAATGAATTTCTGTCTGTCTGTCTGCCTGTCGGATCCTTATAGACTCGGAAATTTCTGAACCGACCAACGTGAAAATTTATATGAAGGGGTTTTGGGGGCTGGGGAAGGTTCTTATGATTGTTTGAGACCCCTACTCTCTCAGGAAGGGGTCGCTCTGATACATATGCGACACTCGAGAACTAATCAAGCAAATCGAATCAAATTTGGCATGCGGGGGGGTTTTGAAGGCAAGAATGTTTCTATGGTGGTTCAAGACCCCTCCCCTTTTTGAAAGGGTGGGGGATTCAAACAAATGAAACTCAAATTTTTATTATAATCGAAGAGCCCCGTGTGATGGTTCGAGAACTAATCAAGCAAATGGAACCAAATTTGGCCTGTGGGGGGTTTTGAAGGCAATCGTTATATGGTGGTTTGAGAAACCACCCCCTCTGGAAGGGAGGGCTCCCATACAAATGAAACACAAATTTCTACAAAAAATGAGAATTATCCAGGATACTTCAACACAAAACGTTGAATTTCTCGGGTAAGAAGCATGTTTTGATAAAAGTTTGAACCCCTGCATATTCAAGAAAAAAAAACACATTCCGAAAAAAAAACCATAAAAGTGCCAGTTACATTAAATTTTCCTTCATTTAGTTGCAAGCGTAGCAGCGCACGCACCGGGTTCAGTTAGTAATAAATAAAACTGAATACCACCAAAAACGCCGTTTGTCACCATGTCGACGATGAGAGGGTTTATCTCATGCTATAAACATGTTGTTGTTTATCCATTTGTTTTATGGAATAAATAACCAAAATACCTGATTTGCTTATGGTATAATATCTGAATGTAATTGCGCCATTTTAGAAAGGGGAGAACGTTTTTATCAGGGTAATTATCTGATTTCAAAATGGGGCACATGGTTACAGAAAAGTGTTACTTGAAACTGACGATGACAAGCATGTATATTAGAGATAGGCCGTGGAGGGCCCGCTCGAAAAACACCATTTGAAGCAGTAGAATGAACCTTTCCATGTGATTTGTATCAGTAGCAGTGTTTGATGAGTGATATACAGTATCATAGGATCATTATTTTCGTGTTACCTACTTGCAAGGCGGTCAGATTGAGTAGGAACATGAATCCTCAAAACCAGACAGTACATGAATGGAAAAGAGAAACAAATTGAAGATCAACTCGCTAGATAGGAAACAGAATCGTCTATGCCTAGGTCTCATACTTTAATATTTTTAGATTTGGAATGGCTACAGATCCCAAAGGTGAAGAGTAGGCTAGAAATTTAGGGTTTGGACAATAATTTAAGGCAGTGAAAGTGCTAGAGCTGTTAGAATTGGGTTCCGATTGGGTTTGGTTGGGTTACAGTGATTCGAGGTTTTTGGTCAAAAAAACGAAAAGTCATTGTGAGAATATTACCAATAATCTCACATACACCCTGCATGCCATCAAATACTTAAATCGCCTTACCTCTTTTTAATGTTGGCGGCTTTGAATCCACTATGGCTCCGAGTGGTCACGAAGTTCAAGCACCAAATCAGCCAGCCCCGGACGTGGTCTAGGTAGCCGAGAATTGCGGTGAAATGGATCGATAAAAGAACAAAGGACCTTCCCAACCATGGCCTACATGCAGTTTTTGTAAGGAAAGGATGCAAAAACTGCACACAGAGAAGTATCATCAGTCCTATATCAGTCAGTATATAAAAAATCAAACAGAAATCAAATAACACAGAATTTTTATTAACAACATACATGTTTTTGAAGAGAACTTACATAATTTAACATAAACATTTCAGGTCATTTTTTAGCACACGGTCTTCTCATTCCAAGAACTCTACAAACCCCTTACCCCAACCTAATCCTTATCCTCTCCCATGGCGTTCAAGTAGTTCGCATAGACCAGTTTGCCATTACCCCTTCCTAAATCTCGGCTTTAGATTGACTTGCGCTCTTATTGACCCACCAAATGCTGCAAAATGAAAATGAAAATAAAATTGACTTTGTTGCAATAAGTTCGTGTTCGCCCTTTAACTACCATAGAACTCTAGTGCAAATCGTGATATAAGAATGCAAAAAAGTCCTTACTAAAATTAGAAATAAAAGCACCGACTTCTTGTGAGTAAAATACTAAATATAAGACTATAGAGCACTTAGAACGTCAATCATGCTCATCGCTGCAAAATTCCAAAAACATAGTGTGAAGCGTAATCCCGGAACTGTCTGCTTCAGAATCCTTTAATTACTGTGATACTGCAATGCAATTTCGCTGAAACTACCGTGGAGAGCACGTTCGTTAACTTTCCCCAATCCTCCTGCCTTCAGTCTTCGTTCCAAAAACGCGAATAATGCAGCACAGAGTTCCTCCAGTAACTATTTTGTCGAGTAATTCTGTTTCCGAGAGACTATGTCACCCCTGCCAGCGGACGAAAGAGGAAGCGCTAATTAATGAGACATTCTCCAGATTTACCTCGCAACCTCGGTTCCGTGCAGCGGAAAAGCTGCTTTTCCGAAGTCGATGGAAAACTAAAGGAAAAAGTGCCAACCTCTCTAACTCAGCATAGCATTTTCCCGGGCCCGGAATGTCGGTTCGCAACGCGCGAAATGGGACACATTATTCTCATTAGAAGCGGCGGGGAAAAATTCCCACATTGATTGAAAAACGCGCAACAATCGAGTTCAGGGATTTTAGAGCACACCGCAGTTGCGTCGTCGTCGTCGTCGTCGTCATTGTCGTCGCTCGGCAGCATCCGGCGCTAATGTTTAGAATGGTCGATCCAAACAATAATGGGACTGACTGATGGACGGCAAAAAATGCTAACGACATGACCGGGAGCCGAGAGATCGTAACTTATGGTGCACCATTATAGCGCGATGGGCCTCTGCGCTTCCGTCGTGGTGGAAATTTATTTATTGTTTTTAGCCGATATTTTGTTCCGAATTTATTGCGTCCAACGGAGCAATGGGCTACAAGATTTAAATTAGTGCCCATCTATTGCCGCGCCTGATGGTACTAAAATGGGTCAGATAAACATTTTTTTTCGGGGACGGCTGATTGATGCATCGGTATCGGTTATCGGCCATGGAACTTGGGGTTGCCGTGGAGCATCACTCTGGAGGTGACGTTTTGGTACCCAGAATCCAGCAACAACTGAGTAGGCACGGAAATTCGAACCCTTAAACTGCACCATTGTTGATGATTTTTCAAATCTTATGGGTATAAAAACTCCTCACGATCCATCTGAAACAATGGGGACATCTTCCGTGGATCAGACTTCAAGTCCTGACAAGTGGAATGAAGAAGATGTATATAGCACGAGACGTATTTCACCGCTATTTGTTCGATTTTTTCCGTCGGATCGTCCACTCCTTTCAGCTGCATATGTGTGCGTAGAAGATTAGAGACGAGGGAAAAAAAATCCAAGGAACGTAAATAAAACAATTAAAGGAACGAAACGAAGATAAAAAAATGTATTGTTCCCTCGGATTAAACGTGGAGGACAAACAAATCCAAACGAAGAGACGAAAAAAAATCAGACCAGAAAAACAAGTGTCTTTTATTTAGATTTTTATAAGGCTCTTGCCATTGAAACGACACGGCCAGCAACGACGCCGACGACAGCAATCGTGTGGAGGACAACAGTGAGGATTCCGCCTGTGCATGATGGTCTTTCATGCCGTCACTGAAGTTGACAATGCTGCCATAAAGTCATATTATATGATGCGCTATTTGCATCTGATTCCACCTTCTTCGTCCTCGTCGTCGTCGTCGTCATCGTCGTCGGTCCTGTTTAGTTTGTTCAACAATTGCTGGGATCAGGCGATCAATCTCCCGAATGCATCATTTCGGTGAATAAGAAATAGCTTCGGTAAAAAGCTTCAATTTGAACTGATTGCCGAGGAACGATATCCTCCGCATGCACAGATAAAAAGAAACATTGAAATTTCTTCGTTATCTAATGCACATAAAGGGAATTCTAGATTTGACAGAAAAAAATGGGATATTTCTTGTAAATTTAAGCCTGATAACGTTTGAATCTAGCATGTTGTATGAAAGATTGCAAACATTGTTGTATAACGCATGAAAGATTGCAAACAATTTCGTTGTTTACGCCTCCTTCGGTATGGAATTAAACGAAGGGAAATTTTACGTGCTTGTTAAAATTAATTATTTTTTTCTGTGTGGGAGATAACTGACCTGAATTTCGCTCCAGCACTCCAGCCATGGACGACGATAAACCTACTTTCCCGGCATTCTCAGGAATTCATCGTAAAAAAAAAAACTTTGTCCTTATGGTTGCTCTGGTGGCGTTGTTGACAGTTTTCGCGCTTCCGGCTGTATTATGCATGGTCTCATTTCATTCAGTCTGCCTTCGTAGCACTACATGAGCCTAACTGGCATAAATATCTATCTATGTAGGTATCTACTAAAGTTCAAGAATTCAATATCGTGCAAGCTTCCGGATGCTTCTCAACATATGTGGATGTCTATTGATGGCATAGAAAGAGAAATAGAAGCTGCTTGACACATCGAAACGGCAAACGGCAAACTGCATTTGTTGGCGGTGAACAACTGCTAGGACCATCGCTGGAAAAGCTTGAACTTCTAATGAGCTCAAGTACAGTTGCAGCGATGCCCTTATGTTTAAATTCTGCTGACATCATTCTGAATGGTTTAACCATATTGGATCGACCGCATATTTTCGAGAAAACAGAATCAATTTCAAAATCTGATTCTGCATTCTAATCAGAGGAATCGATGCAAGAAATCGTGCGCTACATTCGAAATGAGCCTATCTTCGTTAATCGATTGCCTTTATCGACTTTCTATTCTTCGAATAACGCAGCTGCAAAGGCATTTTCCATGTAATTTACTGTTCAACGTAAAAACTTAACTCCTACGAAAGAAAACTAGTTAAGAATTGATCATTTACTTATGGGGCCAATTATAGAAGTCTAGTTGTCAAGATCGACGAAATTTTGTCGAGCAGGTCGATATAGTAGACCATTCAAAAACGGCTGATCGATCTGTCACATTCTGTCTAGTAAATTTGTTTTGATTCGCGATTTTCGTCCAGAAGTGATAACTGGCTAAGTAAGGCAAGGAAACGATAATTTTTAATATGTTTTGAGAGGAATTAACAGAACAACTATTATCTTCTAGCGAAAAGTGCCCACTTCTAATAAAGAATCCGGAATAATTAAATCATCTGTATCTCGGAAACGGATTGACGTACAAATAAGTTTAATACATCAAAACAAAGGTAATTCTGTACCTTAAGGAAAAAATATCAATACAAATCATTTCTCTTCGTTTCTAATGACAATTCGCACTTTCTTCTTTAATCCTCCCATTAAACGCTGCACACCTGCGGAGTCAACTTCCTTGGCACAATTATTCCACATTTTGGTCATCTGAGTCGCGTCCCGAGCCGTTTTTCCACTTTTCTTAAGCTTCCGCTTCATTATTGCCCAAAATCTCTCGATCGGCCGAAACTGCGGGCAGTTGGGTGGATTTATATTTTTATCAATGAAATCTACATTATTATCGCGGGACCACTGGATGACTTCCCGGCTCTAGTGGCAACTCGCCAAATCTGGCCAAAACTTCACGGGACCTTTATGGGCTTTGATGAAAAGTAGTGCGCGGTTTTTGAGGTATTCTTCCTTGTACAGCTTCGAGTCCATCGTCTTATTCGTCACGAACACTTTGGTCTTTGCTCCGCAGCTGCATATCCCTTGCCAAATCATCAGTTTTTTTTTTTTTTTTGCAAATTTGTCCATAAAAGCGAGCAGCAGCGTATTTTTGTGCGGTCATATGTTTCTCTACGATGCTTACCTTGAGGCACTCGATCCACGCTCTTTCGCTCCCTGAAACGTTTAAGCACGTCATACACGGTTGATTTGGCGATTTCCAACGTTTTTGAGATTTTTATTGAGGGCCACATTGGATTGTCAACGTGGGTGTTCAGCATATTTTTCTCTCCTCTCGGCTTCCATCTAGAATAACTTTTGACTCACTGCACGAAAAACCGTGAAATTTATACCACAGAAAGTGGACGTCCAAGTAAACAAACCGCTGTTAAAGAATTCTTGCAGCAATCATTTTCCGTGCCGTTGCAACACAATAAGTGATTCCGGATTCTAACTGGACAGAACTTTACGACGAAAAATTACCGTCAGTTAGAACGGCTCGTCGAACTGATGAAAATGGAGGTGGACATCACCAGATGACTTTGTGGAGTTGGAGCCAGCAAAAGCTCACACTATTTTAAGCGACTTATCCTTGCCTGAAAATGTTTATTACATAATAAACTAGAAATAATGCATAACATATTTATCGAAAACATGAATTATGAACTTGAATAGTTTATTAGTTTGATGGAAGTTATAATAGGTAAATTTATGAACGTATCATAGATTTTTTTTCCGGATTTTCCGAAAATTATTGAGACCTTTTCGAAAGTTGTGTACATGTTTTTCAAACAATGCAAACTCATATGAGCATGTCGAAATTTATATAAACTTTCCGTTAGATCCACTTAAGATTTTACGGAAATTCTACAAAAATGTAGAAAGTTCAGCACAATGCTTATTAGTTTCTCGTATACATTTAAGGATACTGCAAAATTTAAGAATGTTGGTAAAGCTTCAGTAAGTTTCTTAAAAATGATGGGATTTCCCTTGAAAATTTAGGGAATGTCCGAAAGATTAAGAGAGGAGCCTTTCCAGAAGAACAGAAAAATAATTCCTTAACCTTCTCCGAAGGTCAGGAAAGGTCCTCTCTTAACTATAAGGGGCACTTCTAAGTAGTTCAAGCACGAATATCTCAGAAATTCAAGAACAAACATCCGCGAATTTCAAGGTCATACTCTCGTGAAGTTCAAGGATGAATTTTCTCGAAGTTTAAGATGAAACTTACCTACTTTATTTAGTTCGGAACGGAACCACCCGAATTCTTAAAAATACACTGAAAATAATTTTAGTTTATATTACAAAATCGAGGGTAGAACTGAAATAACTATTAGTTGTTTTCTGCAACGAAACTGGTTTGAACTTATTATGAAGAAACATTCGTAATTAATGGCACACGAGCAACTGTCAAAAGCACGGGGCTTTTGTTGACACAGATAAGCATTCATACATTGTACGTAAACAATACAAAGAGCTACGAATATTTGGTTACAGATTAAAAAGGAACGTCTCTCTGAAGGCTACCTGAAGGACTGAAAGATCTACTTTATCAACTCGAAATGTATTGAACAAAAAAAAACCACGTGGAGTTGTCCAGCGTCTTTTTAATGTTTCTGACATAGGATTCGAACCTGAATTTTTTGAAAGTGCTGATTCCGAATCCGTGGTTGATCTCACCAGGCCATGCTGACTCGTGAGAACAAGCTTGATTAATGAGCATGAAGTTATAGCTCTCGACAGCGCTTTTATTTTTATTTTGGGATAGATAAGTTATTACCGCCCATACCAGCAGCAACACCATCATGCATGAGTACGGTTTAAAAGAAAAAAATAGTGATTGGCTGGTCTTCACGAAATTCATTTCGTGCATTTGAAAAAAAAGGTGTAATGATTGCATTTCACCAGATAAAAAGCATTATGAATGTTTCATAAAATAAACGAGACATTTGTTCTACGTACGAAATTCATGTTTACGAAACCCGTGGAAGCTATTTAACGAAAACAAATTTTCAGTGTATTTTCTAAGATATTCAGGATATGACGTATGAGAAGTTTAGAGAGAAATTTCCCTTCTCAGACTGCTCAGAAAATCTGTGTGAAACAATTCCGAACTTTAGGAGTGCATTTTCAAGAATTTCAGGAGCGACTGCTCTAACGTTTATGACGAACCTTTCCAAAAGATCAGGAGGGAGCTTTTCAGATGTTTATATAGAAGTTTCGAAGAAAATTAGGTGGAAAAATCCCTAAAAATTAAGAGATAATCATTGAAGAACTAAAGGAGCAGCCTATACAAACTGCATTCATATGACCGTAATAATATTGATTGCCCACGACGTCATGTTACAATATAGTAAACATCTCCACCATCTCCTCAAACGTTTCGAGCGTAAGACACAAATTCACATAAAAATTACAATCGGTTTCCACCTCGTTTAACAGATTTGATTGCTCATCGAATTAATCAATTGAATGACCTGACCTGAAGTTTGGCACACAAGAAAAAAAAAATTTCAGAAGTTCAGAAAAGTGAAGGAAAGAAGAAAAGAGAAGAAAAATTAGTATTTTCCATTTAATTCCAACTACCTTTGACTTAAGCCGAGTTATTAGTACGAGACACTGACGAAGTCTGCACATTGTAGACGAAATACGCGTATCTGTCAAGATAAGCAAAGGTAGTAGGAATTAAATGGAAAATACTAATTTTTCTTCTCTTTTGTAGTAACAGGTATTCCACTAAACAGCTCAAACCCTCCAGGATTGAAGGAAAGAAGTTTTTAGGTTTCGAAAATTCTCCCAAAACTTAGAAAGTCCTCCAAAAATTTAAAACAATAATCCTCAATTATGAAAAAAAATCCCAATTGGGTAGCGTACACTGTGATTTGCAAATGATAGTGAAAACGTCGCCGGAGTTGTAGAAAATGTCCGAAAAAAGGAACCGGGTAGAAACATTCTTCTTTCGTCCTTTGTTATGTAGCGTCAAAGCAAGTTTGCAATCACTAGTGTATATTAGCAGAATAGCCCACTCCAGTAAGCTCACAGAGGCACACGCGTCATGTAATTTATCTGCATTCTCTTCTGTGAATTTGAGACCTCTTCTTCTCACTCTAGAGCAATCAAGTGCAGTGTGAATATAAACCATTTTTTCTACTCACATGCGCTACCCACATGTAAACACGGTGGCGAATATAAACAAGAGAGAAGAGCTCTCGTTGAGGTAGGAAGAGTGTGTGGAAAAATAAAAATCTCTCTTTACCACACTGAGGATATGGACATTACTGTGTCTCTCTCTAACGCGTGGGCGGAAAACGTTAAAACACATTCTAATTTTAATTTCATAGACACACTTTTTTTCTCAGTGCACATTTCCCTGGGCACTGCCAAAACCTTGAGGTAGTTTAACTTCAATTTTTTTGCCATTTTAGGGTGTTGCCAGATCAGTGTAAATGCAGCCCAAAAGTGCTTCGAAAATCCTCTAGTACTTCTTTTCGATGAATATTATAGTTCTGAGATGGTGGTCAATGGTCAAGTACAGTATTTGCAAATAGTAGAAATGCAGCATTTGATCATATAGAATTAGTTAAAAAAGCTGAAATAGTTTATTATCACAAATTAGCACACTTTTGGAAAGCATTAGCCCCTAGGGGAACTGTTCCATTATCCATCTCGTGATCCATTATTCATATTAATCGGAAATGTAGGTTTGATGTATCAATCAGTTGATTCTTCAAGAAAATTAGAACTGTCAGACTGACTATTTTCGATACATGATAATTTAGAAGTGATCAAGGAAGTATACTGAAAACAGCTCTAGAATATAAGGTAGGAGCGAACAGTACAAAATGCACTTGTGGGGTATTATGACCCTCTCAATAAATATGCTTAAATCTTCATAATTTTTAATAAAATTATACTTAATCAATTTTTACGTAAAACAGCATAACTCATAGGTTTGAAGTATAACAAGGCACAAAATACACCAAAATATTATCAAAATTGAAGCAATTGGCATGACTATCTTCACATGTAAATAATATTGTTATTAAAATAAGTTATTACCATGCGTTCATATCCATTGTTAATAATAAATTCACTTCACATGTATTGCACACAACAAAACTTCAAGATAGTATCAAAACTTCTACGTAATTCCACGTTTTTTTCAAAATATCTAGACAAAACTATGCAAAACTAAAGCTAGATCATAACGCACCGTGACGTTATTTAAGACTACACGCTCAGAAAAAAGTACCCAGTGGAGCAGTTAAATGTTTCGAACCAACTTTGGGTATAATAATCTTATTATGATGTAGAAGGAGATGTTCGCTCATCACCATGAGCGAACATCTCCTTCTACGTCATACTCGTTACTCCACGCACGCAGAGTATATAACATAACAATTAAAGTATCTTATTCTGGTAAAATTCTACTCAAACATAATTAAACCCAACCTTGGCTTCCCCACATTTAACTGCTTCGTTGGGTACTTTTTTTTTCTGAGCGAATGAGAAGTTGGCAGCATTTGACAAAGTTTCGAAATCTTTATTCTATACCCAAACAGGCAACATGTTGCAACCTCCTCACTTTATAGCTCTAATGAGTAACTTTTTGTAGCCGTGTTTTTACCTTTAACAAGCGGTGCATGCTATCCCAATATTGTAGTGCATAATATCCCAGTGTTGTGGTGCGTCTTACCCCAATGTTGGTGTGCATATTGAGCAATGAAACAGACGTTTTACCCCGATGTCGTCTTGGAATCAAATTGGAAAAGTCCGATGAATTTGTTGGGCAAATTGGAAAAGGTTACAAAAATCAAGAAAAATCATCGTTTTGAATTTAAATCACATTTGATCTACAACGAAAACATCGTAATGCACAATACTCAATAACTTCTTTCTAAATTTCAGTTTCCATTGCCTAAAAATTCACGATGATGCTTAAACGGTGCGTTATGTACCATCCTCCCCTAAGAACCGCATAATCATGGTAAAACTGCATATAGCAAGACATTGAGAGGAGTGGAATTCATATCACAGAATGACGCAAAACGGCTTAAAACAATCAGAAGATGAAGAAATTCACAAACTACACAAACTGTAGAAAACGTGAAGATATAACGAAGATAAGTAAAATATCTTTATAAACTTATAAACGTGACACTGGCGAACTAAATAACAAACTGACAAAAAGACGACACGAAAAAATACGAAGCAGTTGACATGAACATGACTCAGAAGAAGGGAAAGCAAACTTAAAAATGTAACACCTTTTGAGGCAGTGTCAACAGCGTCTCTATGGACGACATGATCCTTGCACGGCTGGTGAAATGTTTCAAAGGGAGTTAAGTAATATCATTACTCATTAATATCAACGCACAAGGTGCAGTACAATAACTCTCAGAGCATATTAAATGACACACCAACGGACCAAACTACAAAAGAATAAAGAAATTACGAAACGCCTAGTTAAACCTACAAACGTAACACTGACTAACACAATAACAAACAGACAATTACAGAAACAGACGAAAGGACTCAAAAAACTTAAACGTCGCGCCTTTCGAATCATTTGCAACGGCGTCTTCTTGGAAAGAATGCTCCGTGTACGACTGGCAAAACTATTCGAAAGGATTTACGCAACAATATCATCAAAGGCCTGGCATAGAGTTTTCGACTCTATTCAGTGTGCCACCAGTAAATCTTACAAAAATTTCTCAGTGTAATTTTTTTTATGAAATTATAATGATTCTTTATAACTTCTTGTTAGACGCAATTGCAATACAATCGGTGGATTTTGAATTGATCATATGAAAATTATTCATTCAAAATACGCCCTTTTTAAAAGTTAGAATTGAGTTGCACAGATCTGTAGACCGGTTATTTTAACCCAAATAAATGACGACTTTTTGGAAGAATTTTTTGCTTCAACCAGCTCCAATTGATAAAAATTCGAAAATATTCATATATTCTAGAATACTTCACACTGTTTTTTTCTTGCCGTCATGTTCATGCCTAAAGTATGAAAATTTTGGAAATCTTCAAACAAATAAGTCGTAAAATCTGCGACATCAATATGAGTTTCATTAATGTTCCGCGAAATATCCACAAATCCAATCGCCGCATCTATCACGATCGGCAATGGCCAATTCTTTCGCCTTGTCCGCCATGCCTTGGGGGTGAATTTAAAATTGAATATCGATCTTGACCTGTTGACGACCACAGCCCGGCAGGCAGCTCAGTTCTACACTCTACTCCCCTCCACTGTGCTGTAGGTATTACTAGATCTACCTTCCAATGCTGTCCCACTTCACGCCAGCCAGCAGAGCAATAGAGAACAAATCGTGCGCGGGTGTATTATTGTCTTTACCCCTATCGATGAGTTGAGTGCTTGGGAGTAGAAGAAAAAAATCTAGACAAAGCATCGGTTGCCTCCTGGCAAGCAAATAAAAAACAGTGGAAGGAAAACAGCTTCTGCCTTTTCTCGAATCAATTCTCCCGAGGACGTCTGTCTCGGTTTTGAAAGTTGAACGTGGAACTAAGGGAGGAAATGGGCGCTTGAGAGTTGAAAATCGTGCTTGCCTTCTGGATATGGGACAGCAGAACTGCATTATCGAGTTTGTCTAAACCTATTTCAATTATTAGGGCTGCCATGTTTTGCACGAAAATAATTTCGGAAACTCACGACAATAACCGTGCATCTCGCGATATACTTATCCGGACCCACGTGCGTAAAACGTTTTCCCATGCCACGATTATGATCCAATTCGATAGCCAGATTCCGCCCCGGTCGATTCACGAACCTGCAAGAAATAAGCAAAGAAAAAACGGTAATTATAGCTAATTTCAACTCATTAGCAAACGAAAACGATAATCGTTTTCGCTATTGTTTGTTTGTTTGTTTTGAATAGCCATCCTCGCTAAAACAGAACGAAAAAAAAAACAGCGTGATAATGGAACCACGCCGATTTCCATGCAAAAGTTGGCATTAGTTTGGCGTTCCGAGCCGAACCGGAGGACGACCGCAAAACGGAAGGCAACAACAACAATAGACAAACTAATAACCATTATGGGATGCGAGGCGGGGCCACCGGATCAACCAAAACACTGCCAAACAGGAAAAGATGACCCCGTAATGGATGGGAATGGGATCGGACCTTTTTTTTTTTAATTTGAGCCGTCGAGGACCAAATAACGAACGCTCCTTCTGACGGTGGGATGCGCCGTATTGATGTGCTAATTTTCCCTGGTCCCGGACGGATTCACAAGATTAGACGAGGCATACGATGACAGGGTCAGAGGTCGTTCCGCATGTGCGTTTGGGTCCCTGGGCCCAGGTTGAAGTGAAGCAAAGGCAGGCAATTTGCATAACAATTTAAGTTTTAATTGATTTTTTGTCATTCCCCGTGGCGATAAATAGCTCCCCCGTTAACTGGCGATGGTGGTGGTTGGGATAACATTGTTTAGAGAACAAGAATGAGCTAAGATTAGGAGATAATTTAGCGGAGTTTATTATTTCGATAGAAAGCACTTGTTTTAGATCTTTTGGGTATAATATCCTTTGGCATTTCCAATGAATTTCCAGCTCGATGGGATTTTCAAATTTATGAGGATTCATTTTGTTGGAAAACTTACTGCTTCAAATATCTTTTCGAAGCTCTTGACGATACAGTGATGGCCCTTCAGAATGACGCCCCGTTCAATCTGTAACCATCTATTTGAGTAAAGGTCAAACGATAGGAGCTTTAGGTAGCTACACAGTCGAGTATCCTGAAACCAAAATCAACTCCAGCAGACGTATGACAGTCAAGATATCGAAATGAGTGGATGACAACAAGACCCAGACGCGTCCAATGTCGAAGCTTTTATCTTATGTGTCGAAAGATAGGAAAACTTGATTGATAAAGAAAAATTATCTGTCATTCGGACAGTAGAATCATCTTGAAATTGCGATCCATCTGAAATTTAGAAACACAAAAATACACAAAACACACAAAAACTAGTCTATATCAGCTAAATTTTCCTATTAAAAACACATTGTGACATGGAGTTTATGAAACTCATATATTTGGTTTTGACTAACATCAGCCTTAGATTGTAGTTAGTTTAACCTGTATGTTTACTTTAAGTTTTTTTATCTGTGTTTGTGTGTGTTTTGTTTTTTTCTTTCTCAAAAATGTTCAAGTCAAAAGAAGTCAAAATTTGTATAGTTTTAAGGTTTTTGACAATTCAGGATTAAAGAAAAATATGTATCATACCCCACTTCAAACTCCAGCCCACCTTCTCATCCTTTCAGTTGTTATTCCTATTAACCTCGAGACGGCCGCGAGTAATCGGTTCTATCCCCTTAACGTTAGTTTTAAGATAATTGATGTATACAAATATGAAAACTTGGCTCTGGAAAGTTAATTCGATTGAGCCTGTACAAATAAATGATTTAAAAAAAATACATCGATTCAGACATGAAACATTTTGCATCTCGACATGTCTGGGAACATGTTATGTCAATCACTGTGCCTACTTGATAACAGATCAAAGGAAGCCAAGCAAATCAAGTCTGTCAAGTTGATTTTTCGCTATTCTGGATATTTTAAGCTTCAAAGACGCTTCTGAGTTCGAATTGATTTTTGTGCCTGGAAAACATTTGCCTCGTGCTCAATCAGTACAGGTAAGAATAGTCTAACATCCATATATATTTCATAAGGAAACACAATCATTTACTCACGATTATTTTTTTCGTTAATACTATGATACATTTTAACCAGTGCTATGCATTTTCATGCCGGTTATAAGACTATGACCATCGTCTTCTCATGATCAATAGAACTCACGAATGATGGTCAAATACTGTGTCACTCACAAACTGGTTGATCTAATTTTACCGTTTGTGACAAAAGCATACATGACTGCTGGAGAATGTGATAGGGTATGTGTCCCCTGATTCAGCCTAATATGCAACAATCGATTACATTTTTCATTGTAACTCATAAAGTATTTGATCTGGAAACAAAATTTAACTAGCTATACACTTCCTAAGATATGTTTAATAAGCCATCTGGTAGTAAGTATCATGAAAAGCTACACAACTCGTTTTATAAAGTCAGAAACTTTCGAGGGATATGGATGTAATGTCGGTCTATGGGTACCAAATTGGGTCTAATCATGGATGCAAGTTCGTCCCATTCGATTGATTTTTTATAAAATGCAATCTTCGTACAGGTTTCTTCCTGATTTTCTGATTCAAGGCGTTCCCAGCTATATTCGCTCTACCGAACAAAGAATTGCACAAATCAAACTATACTTAAACTGCTAAGAAACACTTAAGTGATTTTAATATATGATTTAGCGGTCAATCGACAAACAAAACATTATAATTCACTCTACACAGATTCTGTTCCTTTAGTTTGTGTTAAGATGAGCCGAATGAACAACATTCAACCGGATCTCAGACATTTGAATTGTAAATGTTACCAATAACAAAATTTTTACTACGCTTTCCATAAGACAGGCCATAGTTGGGAACATAGAAACAAATATGTCCCTAACATTGGGTCTACCGTTTGCTTGTTAAATCGTTGTTATTTTACCAATGTGACCTGTTAGTTTATAGCATGTGCCTATATTCTGTACATCTTGGCTGCATTATTCGGTTTATAGGTTCAATTTCGGCAAATTTAGATCATTCGAAGATCGTATAGATAATCTGTTCAGCTTAACCACTAAAGTCATGGTATCTGAAAAGTCAAGGAAATCGAAAACTACGTGAATGTGAACTAGTATAAATTGATTAATTATGTCTCAATTGCTTTGAAATAAATCGTTCATGCTGATAGCAACATGATTTTGTTGATTATCGAAGAAATAATGACATATTTGGTACATAGGCCGAATCAAGGAGCTAGGCTAACATTACATCCCGTTACCCTATGAAGAGAATAGGAAAATCAATCACTCACTAATTATCTCTGAGAACGATATGCAAGACAAAATATTGTCAGCATTATAGGTGTTAACCTCTGGCAATTTTAATTTTTTTGGCACCGTTAGATTCAAAAACTCACAAAATTATTGGCAATATTCGTTTGGATTTATCTGGTTCCCGGAAATCCGGGTTTCCGGGGCTGTGGTCCAGTACAGATACACTATTAGGAAATTCCAATTGGATTTCCCGGATCCTTGGAATAATTCCCACGAGCTAATTCTATATCATTGTGGATCTTATGCCAACTTTTTCCTGGAACGGCCATTCTGTAATAGGTTCCCCGGGGCTCTCGAATGGCCATAAACATATTTAGAAGGAATCCTTGGCAATTTGGGTATCAAAATTTGAGAAATTTCTCCAGGCGGAAATTTCTTATTGTTTTGTTGCCATCTGATGATCTGTCCCCGAACCGGATATTCTAGAACAGGTTCCCGTGGGTCCTCAAGTTGCCAGAAACAAACTTTGAAGGAAACCCTGGCAATATTGGAATCAAAATTCATGAAATTTCTTCAGAAAGCTATCTCTGAACGTTTTGTGGCCATTTGATGATTTGTCCACAGAACAGGTTCCCGTGGGGTTTCGGAACTTCATCAAATTGCCCCAGTTGGCTATTTCTCCACGTTTTGTGGCTATCTGATGATCAGTCCCCGAACCGGTTATTCTAGAACAGGTTCCCGTGGGTCCTCAAGTTGCCATTACCATATTTAGAAGGAAACCCTGGCATAATGCGTTTCAAAATTATAAAGGTTCTCCAGAAGGCTTTTTCTCAACGTTTTGTTGCCACCTAATAATTTGTCCTACGGAACGGTTATCTCGGAACAGGTTCCCGTCGGGTCTCGCGAAGCCATTAACAAAACTAGCCATAAAACATTGAGAAATATCCTACTGAAGAAATTCAATGAATTTTGAAACCCATATTGCCAGGTTTTCCTTCTGAAAATATTCATGGCTACTCGAGGCTCCACGGGAAGCTGTTCCGGAATGACAGGTCCGATGACAAATCATCAGATGGCCACTAAACGTTGATAAATATCCTTCTGGCGAAATTTTATAAATTTTGATACCCATATACTAATATGTCCATGACCACTCGAGGCCAAACGGGAATCTGTTCCGGAATGGCCGGCCCGAGAATAAATCATTAGATAGCCACTAAACGTTGACAAATAGCCTTCTGGATAAATTGCCAGGGCCCCTCGGAACCTGACAAGTCCGAAAACAAATCATCAGATGATCACTAAATGTTGAAAAGTATCCTACTGGAGAAATATCATGAGCTTTGCTGCTCGTATTCGTAGGGTTTTCTTCTGAAAATGTTCATGGTCACTCGAGGCACCACGGAAACCTGTTACAGAATGGCCGCTCCGGGGATTAATCAGCTTATGGCCCACAATGGAATTGACATAGTTTTTACGATTTTTTCCAAAGATATTGACATTTATTCCCTGAAATTCAATTGATATTCCCAAATAGTGTCTCCGTGCCACACCACAGCCCCGAAAACCCGAAACACCGGAAACCAAATTATTCCAAATGGTCACGGTGCTAAAAGAATTAAAATCGGTCAATAATTGCCTGAGTGTAAAACCTCAAAAGGTACCCGGGTACCCTTTCAAACACATAAGGGTTAAAGGAGAAAAAAACAGCAACTGAACCCTCAATCTGCGGCCATATCGCCACTGACGGGGTAATGTCTCCTGATTTTGACGGAAGAAACACCGCTACTAGGATGACCATCATGATCGTCTGTTTACTAGAGAAGTAAAACGACGGTCAATTTCCATGACGGTATATTTATTCTTGGTGATACGATCGTATCACATAACACTTGTATAGAGAAGATCACAGTGACGTCACACCTCAGATTTGACAGATACTGGTGCCCTTGTGCTCAGAAATTTCTGTGTGAAAAACAAGGACGGATAACAGGGTATAAGAGATAGCAACAGCCGTCGTGTCACCCGTCCTTGTTTGTCACACACGAATTTCTGAACACAAGGGCACCAGTATCTGTCAAATCTGAGGTGTGTTACGGTGAGTTGGTCTATAAGATATAGAAAATAAGTGAGAAACGCGAGAGAGAAATATCTCTCGGTTGTTATTTCATGATGATGAGAAGTTTGAGAGAGTGAGATGCTCTTCTGTTGCTTTGATTGTCAATTGCAAGAATCTCATTTGTCAATTCTAACGCTGTCAGTACCGTAATGGAGCTCAGCACTGATTTTAACACAATATTTACAAAATATTTGCTAAGATGGGGTTACTAGCACCAGTGAACTCAAGTGCAAAAGTGAGGTTAATGAACATTATTTCTTTTCAGAACTTCCGGAAGTATAAGTCGAAAGTATAAGATGCCACAAGCAGCCGAATTCCAGTGGTTGAAGAAATTAATATCAAATCTCTTCAAGAAATGAAATTCTCAAAATACCTTCAAACAATTCTCATTTCTTGACGGCGGATTCCCAGCGATCAAAGAGAAAGAGAAAACCTCGATTTCGAGTGAAGAGAATTTATAGTTCTCATAATTAAGATGCGTTTGACAGCTATTTCTAGACTGATTATTGCAAACGTCCCATTATCCGTTGGAAAAACGCTCTCCATTAGTTTTCCATTTTCAGGAATTAAGCCATACAAACTGCTTCGGATTTTGTTTTCCCAACTTACGAATTGGTTGGTATAACTACATTGTTTCCATCTAAATACCTAAAGCTTTCTTATGATTATTTAATCCGCTGAATGTCTAAGAAGAAAGAATTTAACAACGGACTCTCAAGGTGCTTTAGGACCAGGGCTGGCAAATGTCATTTTCAATGAAAAATGACAAACGATTTTTACCGAACTATGTTTGAAAATCTCATCTGGCGAGAAAACGTTGATGGAGATTTACTTTTAAATCTCATCGAATTTTTCGTCATGACAGCACGTGACAGTGTTTTGGTCATCGCTATTACAAACACATTTATTGATATAATTGTAAGTTTCATAACAAAACCTGAAATAAAACGTCCACTCTGTCGATTACATATTATTGCTTTTAGATAGACTATTTAGAAATTTGTAAAACAAAATCGCACGAGACAAAATCTCATGACTGCATGATGGTGTGAGAATGACAAGAAATCTCACGGTAGTTCATTTCTTGTCGTGACAGTGAGATTGCCTATTTTCTCATTGTCAAATGATGGCCGTGAGATTTACCAGCTCTGTTTAGGACGTTTTGAAAACTATATCGAGAAAAGTTCACAAGTGTAAACAAACGGTTTTGTATTGCAAAAAACTTTATTTAACAAAACTGTTCGTAGTGCAAATAGGCTGGAAAATAATTGATTTGGTAAAAGAGAAACGAGGGGGCTTATTACGGTTCTCACTTTCCCCGTGAAACACGTAATGAGAACTGTGACTCACATTTGATTTACACGTGAGTTTTTTCACCTTGATAAAGCCCGAGACGTTCTTTCAGAGCTCGAGAGGCTGATCCTTGCTGTAAGGCAAAAGGACATGCTGGACGGCGATGACGAAACCCAGGAGGGTGGTTTCAATGACCCGGTAAGCAAATGCGCAATTATTATCTTTTACTAGCTGAACCCGGTGCGTGCGCTGCTACGATACAACTAAATCAATGAAAATTTAATGTAACTGGCACGTTTATGGTTGTTTTTCGAGGTGAGTTTTTTCATGACTAAGCAGGAGATTCATACTTCTATCACATGCTTCTTACCCGAGAAATATACGTTTTGTGTTTTAGTAGCATGGATAATTCTCATGTTTGGTTGAAATTTGTGTTTTCTTTGTATGGGAGCCCCCCCCCCCCCCTCACCACCACCACAATTATTGCCTTCAAAACTCCCCACATGCCAAATTTGGTTCCATATGCTTGATTAGTTCTCGGGCTATGCAGAAATTTGTGTTTCATTTTTGAAACTCTCCTCCCCCTTTTCAGAAAGGGGAAGGGTCTTGAACCACCATGGAAACATTTGTGCCTTTAAAATGTATGAGATCCCACCATTACCAAGCGGGGAGGGGTCTCAAAAAATCATAAACACCTCCCTCAGCCCAAATACCCATGTTTATTATTTTCACGCCGATCGGTTCAGTAGTTTCCGAGTCTATAAAGGTCAGACAGATAGACATACAAAAAGTCATTTTATACATATAGATAAAAATCCTGCCTCCAAGTACCCCCACATGTCAAATGTCGTTTCATGTGCTTGAATAGTTCTCGAGTTATGAAACAATTTGTGTTTCGTTTGGTGGAGGGTCTTGAACTACCATACAAAAATGTCTTGCCTTCATCAACCTCCACATGCCAAATTTGGTTCCAATAGCTTGATTTGCTCACGAGTTATGTAAAAATAATTTGTATCATTTCTATGGAAGCCCCCATTTCAGAAGACGGAGGGGTCTCAAACCACCAGAGAAACATTTCTTGCCTTCGAAACCTCCATTTGCAAATTTGGTTCCATTTGCGTGATAAGTTCTCGAGTTATGCAAATTTGTCTTTCATTTATATGGGACCCCCCTCTCTCTTCCAGAAAGTGGAGGGGTCTCAAATACTATTTCTCTCCTTCAAAAACCTCCAAATGCGAAATTAAGTTTCATTTGCCTGATAAGTTCTTGAATTATGCAGACATTTGTGTTTCATTTGTATGAGAGCCCACCTTTTTTGAGAAGGAAGATGATACCATAGAAACATTCCATGTCTTCAAAAAACCCGCACATGCTAAATTTGGTTTCCTTTGCTTGATTAGTTCTCGAGTTATGCAGAAATATGAGTATCATTAGTATGGGAGCCCCCCTTTCAGAGAAGGGAGGAGACTCTAACTATCTTAACAACCTTCTCCGGTCCCAAATACTTTTCCATACAAAATTTCACGCTGATCGGTTCAGTAGTTTTCGAGTCTATGAAGTTCACCTTTTTACTTAGCGTTTCTTCCATTAGACTCTATCGATGGATTTGCAATCTAGCGGGGAAACACCGGAACCACCACACGAAGATGAAGACTATCACGAAACCAACATCCAATTCCTTGATGACGAGTATGGGAATATTCCAGCTAGCAGTACCGGAATGACTAGAGGGCTGGATGAGATCCCTACGAGTTCCAAACCATCATCAACACCAGCAGAAAGGGCGTATAAGGATCCAGCTCTAGCTCCTCCTGTCTTCACAGGAACAACTACACGGCCAAGAACAACCGCAACACCATCAAGAAGAATACAACTCGGTAGAGGCCAACGATATTCAGAGACTGGAATGCAGAACATGAAATCGCAGGTATTTAAATATCTTGAAACCATGCAGGCGGATAAGAAAGTACATATGAAGCGGAAACTTGAGCTGTAGGAGAAAATTCTAATGATCGAAGAACAGAAGCTTGCAATCAAGCTTCAAAAAATTGATGTATTGAACCGTAATTGACTAATTAATTGAGGTCTCCCTTACTTCAGTCGACAGGCACAGCTACAAAAAAAAGTTCTTCATAGAACTTCAGAAAAGATTTTCACAGAACTTCGGGGTATTTTATCGTAGATCTTCGGAGAAGTTCTTCGCAGAACAACGGGAATGATCTTCAAAGAACCACAGGGAAAGTTTTTCTGAGAAAGTCATAAAAGTTCTTTGGAGAATGTCAGGAAAAAATTTCTGAGAATTTCAGGGAAGTTCTTCCGAAAACTTAAGGGAAGTTCTTCCCTGCAGTTCTAGAAATAATTTCATTCAAGTTCTTGGAAGAACTTCGTTGAAATTCTCGAATGAACTTCTCTGAAGTTCTGTAAGGATCTTCTCTGGAATTCTCTGCAGAACTTTCTTTAAAGTCTCGGAAAAGCTTCCCTCAAGTTCATGAAAGAAGTTTTCTCAAGTTCTTGGAAGAACTTTCTTCAAGTTGGTGGAAGAACTTCCCTTGCATTCTCAGACGAACTTCCCTGATGTTCTGTAAAGATCTTCTCTAAAGTTCTCTACAAAACTTTCATAAAAGTCTCGGCAGAGCTTTCCTTAAGTTTTAAAAATTTATGAAATTGAATAAAAGTTAAAAAAAATATTAAAAAATACACATTTCTGTTCATTCCTAAAGCGGTTACTATTCACCTCACCTATTATCACAACTGGAAGTATAAACAGTGAAATTTACAACCAAGAGTGTCTCAAAAAGCGTATGTTCACTACGTCCGAGACAACATTCTCAAGCAATCCTGTTTTGGCCAGAATTGGCAGCTTGTCAATATTCAACAGCGACTAAGCACTGATACGAGGGTAGTTATGGGGCCGCGTGAAATAAATGCTCCAAATTGTCCAGAACGTCGTACAATCGATCGATTTTGGGCAGTTGTGGAAGCGAATTATCGGAAAATAGGAGTAGGATCAAAATCAGTTCAAGGGTTCAAAAAGAAGTAGACAAATGCTTACAAGTCCAGGAGAGAAAAGCTTGTGGAAACATGAATGGAATGAGCATGAGTTGACCGCCCACGGATGCTATGCCGTTATTGCCAGATCAGCTGTATTATTACAAAGAACCAACAGATGATCATTGGGACTAACATACATCCTCAATGTGTAAGAACTGGTGACCTGTTATGAAGCAGTACCGGCGCCGGCCGTGCCCGAATGCTGGTCAAGAAGGGAATGGAAAGGACCGTGTTGATGTGATACCTGCATTGAAGGAAGCCGAGAAATCTTCTGCACTTCCACGAGAAATCACTGGGATGTTAGATAGTTGGTAAAAGGTTAGCAGCTGGGTTCGTAACGATACGTTGAAAGTATGTAATTGGCACTATCTGCCAAAGGCATACTCTTCATTCTTGACTAAGAAGCTTTCAAACTTCTATCAGAACTAGCTGCCTACCCGAGAAATATACAGTTTGTGTTTCAATTTCATGGGTAATTCTCATGATTGGTTGAAATTTATGTTTCATTTGTATGGGAGGAGCCCCTACCCTCCGCTCCAGAAAGGGGAGGGGTATCGAACCACCATAGAAAAAAATCCTGCCGGCAAAAACCCCTAGATGAGAAATTTGATTCCAGTTGCTTGATTAGCTCTCGGGTTATACAGAAACTAGTATTTCATTTGTATTGGAGCCCCCCTTTTCTACAGAGGTGGAGTCTCAAACCATCATAAAAACCTTTACCGGCCCCAAAAACCCCTGCATACAATTTTTTATAAAAGTAGGGATAATTCCCGAGCAGCACACTTCAGTCAAAACATGTTACAGTAAGCTGTTTATGACTGAATTAAGTTTTATAACAGTTTTATCCAGCAATGTACAACAAGCGTGCTACTAGGGTTCTCATGTTTGGATTAAATATGTATCTCATTAGTATGACGGTCCCTCCTTCCTTCAAAATCTTCACATGCCAAATTGGATTCCATTTGCTTCATTAGTTCTTGAGCTATGCAGAAATTTCAGTTTCATTTGTATGAGAGCCCTCCTTCTAGATAAGGGGAGGGGTCTTGAGCCTCCATAGAAACATTTGCCTCCAGAAAACCCCACATGCCAAATTTGATTCCATTTGATGGATTAGTTCTCGGGTTATGCAGAAATTTCTGTTTTATTTGTATGAGAGAACCCTCTTTCAGAGAAGGGAGGGGTCTCAAACTATCATAAGAACCTTTCCTTACCCTAAAAATCCCTCCCTACAAAATTTCACGCCGATTGATTTAGTAGTTTTCGAGTCTATAAGGTTCAGACAGACAAAACAGAGAAAAATTCATGCTGTTACCATTAGAAAAATCTCGCTTGATAAATTTACGAAAAAACAATTTGACAGCGAAGTAAAACACGTCTTCTTGTAACCAGAGTCTACTGCGATCCTCATCTCCTGTGGTTATGAGACATGTCCAAACATTAATGGAACGAGTGAAAGCAAAAGTCACTTTGGTTGGACGTGAAGGTGACATTTCAATGTTTGAGATTTGAAGATGTTATGGAATGTACTTAAGGAAAATAAAGGTTGACAAATAATTGTGTTGTTATTGATTTTGGGCTCATAAAATTCATCTTATAATATTTTTATAATACGGACACGCTTTATGTTTCGAAACAATTGAAAACAGATAGCCCGAGTAAAGTCTAATATCATAATGATAGCAATTCGAAAACTTATTTTGATATCAACATACAATTGCCAAATTTGATAACAAATTTAGTTTTCATCTTTAGTGCATTTTTCTTTGAGAAAATTATATTTGTTTTTATTGTATTGACAAATCAATACAGCGCCAACATTAGATTAAGGCGAATCTGCTTTTGTAAACAACGGCTTTCGCAGTCATTTTCTCTTGAACTAAAGGTCACAAACACAAATTAAGCACTCCTTAAGGAAGAGGAGCTTTATCACTATCCGCTGATATATTCAATTTCAAGAAATTGTATTCAACTTTCGATAAACTAGAAGACAAAGTGATTGTTTACAAAAGCAGATTCGCCCTCATCAAATGTTGGCGCCGAATAGGTGGAATACTCATTTTCCTTTCAACGGGAAAAAATGTATAGCAAATTGACTTTTCAATTTGCTCTCACTGATAGCAGGATCAGTTTTAAGTTTGATGTCACAGGAATAAATGTTTGTTATCAATTTTGAGCTTTAAACCGTTAAAACGACCAAAACGACAGCAACCTGAGTAGTCATTATCGGCAACATCACAGTATCATATTTAGTTTTCTATTTGATCTCAAACTCTACTCGGGAGGTTAATTTGGAAATGAAATGCCCTTTGCCAGAACTCACCTCAGATCAAAACGTGTCATTTTTTATCATTCAAATTACAACACGATGTGAAGTGTGACTTTTTCCAAACGCTACTGCTTAAAGCCTAAATATTGACTGAGCCCATTTCCGATCAACTCAGTTCAATAGTAGCAAATTAACATAACCGTTCACCCAATAAATCCCACCATACTGGCACAGATAATCCGGCAGACCTTTCGTAGTCAAGATCGGCCACTATCGATAACCTCTGAGAGCAAACATAACTTTCCTCTTTCTGCAGCTTTCGGGCTTCCAAGTTTCCTATTACCATACTCCAACAGAGCCCAATCTGAATTTATGATAACTATTATTGCACTACTAAACGAGAGCAGAGATTCAGATTTACACCCAAACCTCAAACATTACAACTCTTAAACAAACCGAAAACTCCGTGAACCCAGCTCCAGCATGTTTGAACAGAGATCCTTTACCAGCGATAGAGCTTTCCGTCGTCGTCGTCGTCGTCGTCGTCGTCGTCGTCGTCGTCGTCGTCTAAGCGGCTCGGTCGCCTTAGTTTGTTTAACAGACAACCGAACATGGAAATCACTTTTCAATACAAGACCTCATACACGCCGCCGCAGAGACCGAAGCTATGACTGTGTACCACCCTCCGTCCCTCCCACCGCGGAAGAAAGAAACAACAACTCGCTACAATAGACCGACTGAGATTGAAATCTTAGGCCCTTTCCCCTCTCTCCCTTTGAACCAGTGAGCTTGTTTTTCACACCAACCCACGCCACAGACAAACAGTCAGACAGACACAGACGAATGGTCGAGCTCATAAATCGTTTTCCGCCGAATGAAGATCCGGATCGTGAAATCATTTCAGAAAATTCGAAACGCTTTTCTTTGGCCATACCTTGGAAGACAGAGCGCGAGCGCGAAAGCGATTTGTCCCTTTGGGCCGTCCGCGTTGATTTGTGGGGCTGCTACTCGAGTGGGCCTTATCTTGTTACCTACTAGAAGTAGGGACGGCCGAAATCAACCGACGACGATGACGGTTTGGATGGGATATGAAAATTCCACTCGCACTGACGTCGATGGCGGTGCGACGATGATGGCCATAAAGATCCCAACCTTTCCGGTAATTTGCAATCGTGAGATATCCATCATCCCGTATCTAACTGCTCCGGCCGTGAACGAAAGGTGGGTAGCGAAGGCCGGGTAAATTTATCTTCACTTAGTCAGGTGGAGATGCGGAGGATTGAAAGGTGGAGCCACGTTTGGGGTCGAATATTAGATTTTCCCTCGGCCTAGGTCTTTTGATTCGATCATCATCGGCGAGAAAGTAAATGAAATTATCGGCTGAAAATCGGCGTGATTGCGGTTGAACGTCGCTCGATGTGTACGGTGGGGGGTAGGAAAGCGCAGTTGGTGAAATGATCCCGTGAAGGTTGATTGGAGATTTCATCAATTTTGCAAACAAGAAATTGCATTGCCAAGCATTATGATAAGCACTGTGTGGCAAGCGGGCTGCTTTAGTTCAGTGGCCCAGGGAATCATATTGAGTGATTGCGAAACTTTCTCGAACAATCCCGGCTCCTGTTGAGGAACTTAGTGAATGTCTGCAATGTCAAATGATTGGAAGTGAGTTCACACAAGTGTTTGAATGTTTTGTTCCCCTCCCATTTTAAAATCAGTAAACTTCAACTGAACCCACCGATCGAGTTCATCGAGTCATAATTTCCCAATTTCCATATTGGAAAAAACGTGCACAAGCACATAATTTGATGTCACTGCACTTTTGCAGTCACCCGCACTGCACCCGAACGGAGTGATATGCATAACTATTTATTTTATTATTTCCATCATCATCATCATCAGCATCCTCGGCAACAGTCCGGAACACTCCGGAGGATTGACGGACAGACGGGCGCAAACCAAAAGGAAAAGAAAAACAAACACAAGCGCAATCAGCCAATAATGGTGCCGGGCAGGATGTCGAGGGAAATCCTGGAAAAAAAAACTTTATTCGCGTTTGTATAGCGTTCTGTTTTCTTTTTTTTTTTCATGCCGCCACATTTATTTTTGACATCGGTAGTAACAACATTTCAGCTATCTCTCTTTTTCCGCAGCGGGTGGGGGGGGCAACTAGATTGGAGCGTCATGCTGTGGGTTGCGGAGTGCCGGCTTCCGGATCCTGTTTATTTTTTTTTCTGTCGCGCTGAAAGCAGAAGCGCATGAAAGGAAATTTCCCGCTAGGAAAACGGAACTTGTATTCACCGCGTCCCGGCCAGGCGTCGTCGGCTAAGGAGAATCGAGCGCAAAATATGATGGTTCTACGTACCGACATTCCATCGTTACACTGCATTTACATATATAATTTCATTTCTGCCATTTCAGTCAATCGTTCCTCAGTCATATTTACCGAGAGCATTAAACCAACCAGCGACGATGCCGCCTTCGCGACGTCGCGACGTAGGTGGATCTATAGTTCACCAGTTGGCAACAGTAAGGAAAATGTCTTCATTCTTCAAGAAAGAGAGAGCATCGATTCGTTTAGGTTAAGTAGTCAGTGCTGAGGGAAGAACGGGCTCCCTGTAGGCTTGAAGACTTTTGTGCATGGAGACCAGAAGCGGTTGTGTGGCAGTATCAGTTTCACCCCATTCCGGCGATGCATGAATAAAATTTCAAATTCTTTGGAAATTATAACAATTTCATTCATTTTTCGACACACACATACCTTATTACCTTAGGCTTTAAAGTTAGGGTTCTGCTTTTTTTCAGTTGCTTGCATCTCCATTTACAAACAATCTGTAGAGTGCTTTTTAAAGAAAATAGTTTAAGAAATCCAGAAAAAAAATTTTTTTTTTGGCGACAGTGTTGCCAAATATCATTGTTTCTCTCACACTATTAACATAGAAATGACTTGAAAACATGAGGTTCTCTGAGCTATTCTGTTGTAAAAGCTTTTTGAAATAAAAAAGGTCTAATTGTTTATTTTTTTCTCGGTTGCCCTTACTTTCTTCTGTCAATATTAACGCAACTATAACATACAAAAACAATCAGATAGATTATTTTTATAAAGCCTATTAGAGTTATTCTGAAAAAAAGCCAAAACATTGCCAAAACCATCCAGCTTTATCAAGTTTTATTTAAGTTTTATCAACGCCACTGGAATCTATTTAGTTTTATTGTGGTATATTACATCTTCTTACAACGATCTTGAAACCTTGTCTTCTTAAATAACTTTTACTCTTATCATTCGTACTCGTAATATGCTGTTTAGGAATGCCGTTTTAGGACTCATTCATATTATCCTATTATGGTCAATTTTTTTTTTTTTAATAATCATTTATTTGTACAGGCTCAATCGAATTAACTTTACAGAGCCAAATTTTCATACTTTTATACATCATTTATCTTAAAACTAAAGTTAGGAGGGAGGAGCCGATTACTCGCGGCCGTCTCGAGGTTAATAGGAATTACAAATTACGGATGGGAAGAGGGTGGGAATTTAAAGTATGGTTTACATAACATATTAAATTTAAATTCTAAATTATCTAAACACTTATAACTATACAATTTATGGTTTTCTTTTGACTTGAACAATTTTTGAAAAATAAAAAAAAACACACACACATACACATATAAAAAAAACTTGAAGAAAAACATACAGGTTAAACTAACTACAATCTAAGGCTAATGTTAGTCAAAAACACATAAATGAGTTTCATGTACTCCAAATCACGTACATCCAAAATATCTCAAACTGGCACATTGGGTTGTCTACCTCGAGCCCGAAGGGAATCCATAAAGCCTCGATCTGAAAGCACGATGCTCAGCACAAGACCAAATAACGTGATCTGCGTCCTGATAGCCTTGTCCACACTCACGAGATTGCTGTCGCTCAGCCCAACCCGGTATAAATGAGCGTTCAAAGAATAATGATTGGACATGAGGCGAGACATGACACGAATGAAGTCTCGACCCACATCCATCCCGCTAAACCAAGATTTCTTCGACACCTTTGGGATGATAGAATGTTGCCATCGCCCCAAATCTCCTTTACTCCATTTATACTGCCAGCTGACGAGTGACTGTTGACGAAAAATAGTAAAAAATCGTTGAAGGCGATTTGTCGATCATAAATATCGCCTTCCATAGCGCCCACCTTTGCAAGCGAGTCCGCTTTCTCATTGCCCGGAATTGAACAATGAGAAGGGACCCATACAAAGGTGATGATAAAATAACGACGCAGATAAAGCACTTAGAAGCTCTGTATTTTCATGAGAAAATACGAGGAGTGCTTTACCGGCTTCAAGGAGCGAATAGTCTCTATAGAACTGAGACTATCCGTGAAAATGAAGTACTGATCCGGTGTTAACGAGGCAACAATTTCTAGCGTAAAGTGTATTGCCGCTAATTCAGCGACATATACGGAACAAGGAGCATGAAGTTTAAGGTTGGCGCTATAAATTTCATTAAATATTCCAAAGCCTGCTGACTCCTCTATCAATGATCCGTCAGTGAAGAACGATTTAGTGGAATCAACTTGGCCAAACTTTGCAGCAAATATCACAGGAGCAATCATAGGACGATGATGCTCTGGGATTTCACGAAGCTCCGTCTTCATGGATAAATCAAAATGAACCGAATTGTCGAAATCGGAGAAGCAAACACGATTGTAAATGTTCGGCGAAGGGCTGACATCCTGTGTTATGTACAAATGGTACAAGGTCATGAAGCGGGTTTGGGGATTCAACTCAAGGAGCTTCTCAAAATGTTCGATTACCTGAGGGTTCATAACTTCACACCTGGTGAGGAGCCGGAGAATTATAGTCAATTGAAAAAGCATTTTGAAAACATTTGACCTCCAGAAAATGCAAATTAGCATTGAGGGTAGTTACCAAATGACTAAATAGTTTTATAGTAGCCATTGCACTACGATCCAGATCACGAATTTACGAGGAAACATGCTCCCAGCGCCTAAACTTGAAACTTTACAACAAAGTGATGTTCTACAACATCGTTTGTATTACTAAGGCCCATGATGTTAGTGAAAATTAGGGTGGTCCCCATTTCCACGGAAATACAAAAACTATTTTTTTTTATTTGCAGAAATAGACGTTTACATTCTTGTGCAAAGTTGTAGCGCAGAAAATTTCATGGAATGTAGGTGTATAATATTTTTTTGTAGCTTAAAAATTGACCGATTTAGAGCAATTTTCCCTCATCAACTTAGGGTGTACCATAAAAAATGGTATTTTTGCTCTAACTTTTTTATTTCAATTCCCACCGTAAAGTTGTATTGCAACAACGCTTACTTTGGTATACAAATTTTGCCGATAGCTTCAACACATCAATAGTTATTGAAGTTTTTCTAAAAAAAATACGCCCTTTTCAAATGTTGATTTTCATGATTGGGGCAAACACAAAAAAAATTAAAGACGTCATTTGAAAGAACAATTTAAATTGTTAAATATATAAAAAGACTAGAGATATGTTATTTTTGTATCTTGAGAAAATTAAATTTAAATCTGGGATGGTTTTAGAAGGAAAACTTCAATTACTATTGATTGGTTGAAGTGAGCGGCAAAATTAATATATTAAAATACGCCGCTTTAAAAGTTTTACAATTCGTCCGAACAAAATATTAGGATGGAAATTGAAATAAAAAAGTGAGGACAGAAAAACTTTTTTTTATGGTACACCCTAAGTAGACGAGGGAAAAGTTGCTCTGAGTCGGTCAATTTTTAACCTTCAAATAATAACCTTCAAATGTATACCAAAGTACGCGTCTCTAAAAGTCAGAAAACTTGTCTGAACACAACTTTACGGTGGGAACTGAAATAAAAAAGTAAGGGCAAAAAAAAACATTTTTTTATGGTACACCCTAAGTTGATGAGGGAAAATTGCTCTAGATCGGTCAATTTTCAAGCAACAAAAAAAAAATTAGATAAAAATTCCATGAAATCTTTTGCGCTACAACTTTGTTCAAGAGTGTAAACGTCTTTTTCGGCAAATAAAAAAGTTAGTTTTTGTATTTCCGTAAAAATGGGGACCACCATAATTTTAATTAACATCACAAAATGGAACTTAGTAATACAAACCATGTTGTAGAACATCACTTTGCCGTAAAGTTTCAAGTTAAGGCGCTGGGAGCATATTTCCTCGTAAATTCGTAATCTGGACCATAGTGCATTGCGAAGATAAATTGGCATTCTTTTAGATAACCTGATTGTATTCCATCAATTTCCAGGAAATTTATGATTAATTTATCGGATATATTTGTTTCAATTTTGTTTTTGTTGCTGTAAGCTCGCATGATTTCCGAAGCGCATTTATTTTCAGCTTTTATCGTGCCAATATTCACCATAAAATTAAATGCGCATATGATTTGAAGCATGATACGATATATAAAACTCAATTTGTTTTGGATATTTTGCTATTGAAAACAATTTCCCGCAACACTAGAACTTTTTTCTAAGATATTATTTACTGCAAAATGGATCAGAAGAGCAGGAAATCGAACAAAGCAGAACAACAAAAACCAACCACGATTTCACAGTGAAGTTTGACTGCTGTGGCCGTTCGGCCCTATGCTGGTTTTGATGGCAGCCAATAGGTTTTATGAAGGTTTTCAAGTGGTCATAACATCTTTTTTTTTTGTTGGGGCGTAAAACCACTGCGTCCACTGAGTTGAACTTTTGTGGTAAGGGACATCTTACACTTGAACAATTTCGAAATCTTGATGGTCTTGTAAAAGTTATATTAATTTGCTTTCACAACCGTCCATAGAGTGGGCCACTTTGTACACATTTCGGCTTTTAAGATACATAGAGTAGGTGTTGGTGGACAAAACAGTCTTGAATGTTTTATCAACAAAGCCGGGAGGAGTGCTATTCGGCTGGAATAAAACTTAAATTGTAACTTGGGAGGCAATGTTGTCAAAAATGCTTTTTCTGCATTTTAGAAAAAAAAAAAAAAAAAAAGAATTGCATTTTATGTCAAATTTGCCAGTTTCTGAAATGTTTCAATTTTATCTTGTTTGTCAGACTTTTCAACATAGAAAGCACTCAAAACCTCGAAATTTCCTAAGCGTTTCCCGAGATGCAGCACTTTAAATACAAAAAGGACACATTTATAAGCTATTTGTTGCATTTGTTGCTTTTTGTTACCCCAGGAAAATTCACAAAAAAATACCCAAACGGTGTTTAGGTGACTCCGAGATGAACCAGCCTGAGGTTGAAAATCTCAAAAATCGTGAAATTAAAAAACAAAAGTTATTTGTTAGAAACTATTTATTTCTTTGTTCGATATCTCCGGAACTATTATGTTTTAAGAAAAACTACATGTTCCATGTAGGATATTGTCCGCGAAATCCGGAAAACTCGAGAATTTCAAAAAAAAACCAACGGACCAACAAAATGGGTTGTAGTGCTTGCAATTTTTATTCTTTGAAATTTAACGGACAAGATTCGACTGAATGATAATTCGGGGATTTAGCAAATTCTCTTCCAGGACTGCTATTTCGTGAACACTGGGCAAAACCAATGAAGTTATACTCATTTCACACAAAAACCACTTATTTTTTCAAATGAAATAATATCATGTATTTTTTCTGAATTACTTTACCAGATTCCATAAAAAAGCATCCAGCCGATTTTTTTTCAACAGAGTTGCATAGATATTGGCAAAAAGAAGGTATGGATTATTGGAAAAATAATGATAAATTCCGTGTTTCAAAATTCTGAAGCTATATACCTTATATACTAAAGGGCGAACACGAAATTATTGAAATGCTCAGGCTGTAACGAATTTCCGAATGGACATTAAGTAACCTAACTTTGCACAGCTCATCGTCTGCCAAGATGGAAGTGAGTCAAGTGGAGACGCGTGATACAAATGTATAGGATCACATGGAAAATCCGGAACTGCCCCATCTGCTTAAGAAAAATGCTATAAATCTGTAAATCAACCGTCTCAAGAGTAATTAAAGGTTCAACGACTGGTTGACTCTTGATCACAAGCGCGGAGCAGGAAACAAACCGGAACAGCGCTTAGGTACACGAAGCGTGAGGTTAAGAATAATTTCACAGGAAATCTCAACATTTCAAAAGTTACGTCAGGAAGGTTAAGACAAGAGCTAGATTACATGCATGTAGGTTCATGACTTCCCAAACCGCAATGAATGGAACCCGTGCTAGGAAGCTCTATACGGAGATGTTGCCCAGATACAGTATCTGTGTGATTTAAATTTTAAGTGAGTCGTTTTAAAAAAAAAGAAAATTTCGAAAAATGTTACATCGGAATGCCTCTTTTGACCGGCTATCCTACATGTGGATAGCGAAGTGAAATTTTAGTCACAAAAAATAGGCACCATCTACGGTAAAATTTTCAAGACTGAATGCCTCCAAAAAGTTTATTTTTTTTATTTTTGGAGCGGTACAATGAAAACCACTCTTTGGCTCTGATTTAGCTTCATGCCACTGGCTGAAATGGAATGAAACTAATTCGACGCGTTTTGAATCCAATCAAAACTCTTTTGGACCATGATGAAGCGGGAACTTAGAAAACCAAGCAGCAAGTAAAGGATGCAAATAACATGCGAAGAAAGTGGATAAAGATTAGAAGAAGGGAGCGGATACGACTCTTATGGGTGGCACGAAGCGAATAATTTTTATAATTGATTCAATTTATGTAGCCTGAATTTAATACATGTATAAAACTGGCCTACAAATTTTATTTAAATCCGATAAATTTAATATAAGTTTATAAGTTAGAATTTAAAATTTCAGAAACCTCCAATCCACAATGAAAAACAGAATTGGACAGCTAAAATACGTGCGCGTAAGCTGTACACAGAAATGTTGTTGAAACCACACTGCTGCATCATGGACGATGAAACACACGTAAAATCGGACTTTCAACAAATTCCCGGCAACCAGTATGAGACTGCGAAACACAAGTTCGATGTTCCAGAGTCTCCCATGAAACAGCAAGTGTCAAAGTTCCCCAAGAAATTCATGATTTGGCAGGGGATTTGTTCGTGTGGTAAACGGAGCAAGCCTATCGTGACAACTTCAAATGTAAATGGTCAAGTATACATGAATGAATGCCTGAAAAAACGACTGCTTCCGTTTCTCAAAACACACAACGAATGTGCAATTTTTTGGCCGGACCTAGCCTCTTGTCACTACTCTAAGGATGCTCTGGAGTGGTACAAGACGAATGGTGTCAATTTCGTGCCGAAGGATCTTAATCCCCCAAACTCTTCAGATTTGCGGCCAATTGAAAAATATTGGGCTATAATGAAGCACGAACTTCGTAAGCATCCTAAAGCTGTCACTACAGAACAGGAAATGTCGAAATCATGGTTGAAAGCGGAAAAAAATGTTGGTTCATGCGTTGTACAAAACCTTATGGTGATATCAAGAAGAAAGTTCGGGCTTTTGGATTTGGTAAAGAAACCCGGATAAAAATAACCATTCAATTACAATACAATAAAATAAAATAACATTAAAATCTATTTCCGACCTTGAATCTTATTGTTCATGAATAAGATAAAGGAAAAATGCATATTGTCATTACAATTGATCTACAATTCACTCCATATGCTTGGATTTTCAACAATTGTGAAACAATACAATTAATAGTAATTGGTTCAAATTTGTTCGGAGAATAATGTTTTTTTCTATAGTTAAGATACATAACAACCCCCCTTTTCTATTGTCGCTGTCTCAGTTTACATTAGATTCTACTGTGGCAACAATAAATCCAATTGTCATCTTATCGTTGTGAACAACAATATTAGTTGTACATACTATAGATTCTATTGTATGGTTACAATACATTCAATTTTAAATCTATGAGATTTTTTTATTCGGGAATACAGTAAAATAAAAATACCTGAACCAAGATTATACATTGTATTTTATTCCCTGAATATTTCATGACAATCGGTTGAGAGACTTGTTTTTGAGGACGAGTTTAAAGTGATGCAATTTAACTGTGGATACCCTTTAAAAGTATTTTGCAACAAAGAAGTCCTTATTTATCAGTTGTTTTTTTTTTATAAATTATCCTTACTTTTTTCTGTCATTATCAATGCAACAACAATTATTACAGTTAAAAACAATCAGCTAGATAATTTTTTTTAAACTGTTAGGGTATTTTTGAAAAAATACAGGCCAGTGTAGCCAAAAATAATTTTTCTGCATTTTAGAAATAAAATTGCATTTTTTGTCTTATTCAATACTGGGATAAGAGGGTGCATCAGTGCATCATTGAAGTTACAATTGGACAATGGAGTGGACAGCCAACCGGAGTCAAGGAGGGGATGTGCGTATCATTTATGATGACCACTCCAACAAATTTTAATGAATTTGACGCCTTTCTCTAACAAACCATCAAGTGGAAAGCTTAACTGAATTGCGTATTTTGTTATTCGTTATATCGGATCATATTGTTGGAAGAAGATTCTCTCATTTCCACTGGTTACGCGTAAGTGTGTCTGCTTACGGGCCTGACCAACCGTTTTGGCCCTTCATACAGCAGTATCTTAAATTTAGAACGGTAACAAAGGATGATCTTTCTGTTAAGTGAAACCGCATGCAGGGCAAGCCCCACGCTAGGATGGTGGTTTCCTACATACAAAAATACATACAAAATTGCATTTTTTGTCATATTTGTCACATCCCGACCAGGAGGGAATAACAAAATTATTTCACATGTTGTTATTTCGTTACGCAGATATATAGAAGAGTGGTTGTTACAATTAAGATCGCGGATGTAGTTAAAATAACAGAAATCGTAATAAAAAATTCCTCTAGGTGTAATAAAAATGTTATAAAATATGATACATGTGTAACAAAAATATAACAAATTCCGCATCATAGTTTTGTTACAACATAACATAATTATAACAGATATTGTTGCAAAATCTATAATAATTTTGATGGATCGTAACAGAATTATATCAGCTGTTGTTACGATACAAAACTAAATTGTTTCAACTTTTGCTATAATAAAGATGATTTCAAATAACTAAAGTGTAATAAATTCTGATAGTATAATTTTAAATTTTAAATAAAAATTCAGAAAGTTTTAAAATGCTTATTTAACGTTTATTTTATCCTTCGCATGTAGATACAACAGATATTTAACATGTTAGCAACAACAAAATTATGCCAATCGCATACAAATTCTTAAAACAAATAAAATAGCTTCAAATCTGCGCTGTTTATAACAAATAAACATTCAAACATTTCTTAGAAATTCAACTCTACAAAAACCGATGGAGCAGCGATCCGCCGTAAATGCAATAGTCATCTTGACCACGATTTCATTGTCCTTCAGATTTCGAATAAGTTTGTGTTGAACAGAATATGTCATTTTACAGAAGTACCATATGAATCACATTGTAAAAAGTGGAAAAAAATGCTTTGTAGCTCATCACATGTTAATGTAAGGTTCGATCAAAGCAGCAAATATATAGTACCCAATAATATTGACGTAAATAGTGAGTATCACTACAGAGGCATTACAATATGTACAAAAGATCAATGTAAAATTTTAAATATGACGACTCCTATATTTTCCTTGACGGGATTTTTTTTCTCGATTATTACTTGATTCTGCTGAAATAGTTTACGTGTTAGGTACAGTATTAAAAACAACTAAGCTTTTCGAAAATATGTACATGTATGACGTTTCCCTGCGTTTATGTGTGAGTGTTCAGATACATGGTAAAGGAGAGGTTAGAAGCAATACCAATTATATTTCGCTTTGTAAATTCAAAACTCAAATTGATTGATTTTGTATCGTAAATATAAATTTATTGTTAAAAACTAATAGGCTGTAATGCAAAGAAAATACAAGAAATAAATATGAGAATTGAGAATAATGAGTTGTATATGGTTCTGTTAGAACCTCGTTAGAAAATGTTCACAAAAACATATTCAAACAAGTACGTTTTGTTACGATGAAGCAAAATCATATCAGCTATTGTTAGAATTAATCAATTTCTCTACGCAGATTGTGCCTCCCAGGGCATTATATCTTAATTTGTTATAAGTATGTTATACAATTATCCAGATGAAAACGTCGTTAACAAATTTATATCATAATCAGTTACTCGTAACAAGGTTTGTTATGATTTTGTGGTATGCCTTTCTGGTCGGGATTCAATCAAATAAGTTTATATTTATAAGTTGTTATAGCAGGTGGGGGGGGGACCCCGTTATAGGGTAAAGATCCATAACTCTCACACCAAAGTCACAAGAGTTCACTTCAAATTTCACCCCTTTAAAAGTCACAAAAAAACCCAAAAGGTGTTTAACTGACTACCCGACTAAAATGGAACAACAAAATTATTTCAAGTTTTGTTATTCAGTTACGCTGTTTTTATAACAGAGGTTGTTAGAATTTAGATCGCGGATGTTGTTAAAATAACTGAAATTTTAACAAAAGATTCTCTACAGATAACAAAGTTATAGCAAACTATGATATGCATATAACATAAACAAAACAAACTTTGTAACAGTTTTGTTACGATGTAGCAAAATCATATCATCTAGCGGTAAAATACATTAATCTTCTTTACGCCGCTTGTGCCTCTCAGGGCATTATATCTTAATTTGTTATAAGTATGTTTCACAATTATCCAGATAAAAATGTTTTGAACAAATTTATATCATACTCAGTTAGTCGTTTGTTATATTTTGTAATTTTTATGTTATACGCTTCTGATCGGGTTATGCTCAGTGATTATTCATTAAAAGAAAGAAATTGAAAAAAAATGTAATGCAGTTTAATATGATAAACCGGTAGAATTTTTTTTACATATTTCAGAATCGATCCAAAATATTATAATTGTTTAAGTATTTACAATTACTTTCAAAATCAAGTTGTAATAATTTCACACAAAAAATATTTTTTTTTTTCATGAAATAATATTATATCTGGCAACACTGCAATAAACAAACTATTTTTTTGTGAATCCCATGTACATTCTTCTTTAAACCGTACTTAACTGATTGGTTTGAGACATAAATGTTTCGAAGATACAGAAAGAAGATAACATTGCCAAATCCATTCAGCTTTATAAAGGGGGGATACACAGTTAGAATAATCAAAAAGTTCAATTTTTTGCATAAAAAGTTTGTAATTTTTTTTTAGTAGAATACGCTCCTGAAACACTTTTTCCGAAATTCCAACTCCAAGTGTTTCTTTTCATCGTTTTTTGAAGACGCCTTTTTCGCGCGCAGCAGGTTTAAAGAGACGCTTTATTGCAACATTTTATTATAAAATATTGAAAAATGTGATAAAATGGCGGAAAAATGTGGATTTTTTTTAACAAGAGACGCCAAAAGTAAAAAAAAATCTTTAATTTTTTCATGTAATGTAATGAGCTTTTTTTCTCGTTCTAGCTGTATATCCCCCCTTAAGTTTTATTGTAGTTTTATGAAAACCACTAGCAATCAATTTGGTTTTATTATGGCACCAAGAATTGGCAATTGGTTCCATATTTTAGGCTGGTTTGTGAGAACCAGCACAGCTTGTTTACAACCATCTTGTTTTCGTCAATTCCTTTCACTCCTATTATTCTGGCACTGGTGAAGGGAATAATGAATCGGTTCTCACCGATTAATAATTTATCAAGGCATTATGAGCTCCTGTCAATAGAGACAATATATCACCACGACAATACACAGTTTGGTGATCCTGAAGTAATGTTATTTAATTAAAGGTAAAACTTCCTTAAAAGTAGGGAATTTAGTATCAGGTTAAGAGATTACGTATTCTTATATTTACAACATGCAGTTAAAAATTTAGGACTAATTCAATTTTCATCTCTAAGTGTCTATGGAAAACTTTGGCTCAAATCTATCTTAAATCGAATTATATTGTAGCTATCCAATTTATCTATACTTATCTGGCATAATTTCTGATCTTAAAATAGGAGTTAAACTATTGTGAATATGACTATATGACTATGACTATATATGACTATATGACTATATGACTTTAATCAGTAAATAAAACTAAATAATATAACTTAAACTTAAACTAGGAACGAACACACACAAAATCCATTGTCCGCAGCAAGAGGGTTACAGAATTAAACTACTTCTTGTAAGTAAATGTTACATCTAAAAAACATACAAGTTACTAAATAAAAAATTAGTTTTAGCTGCTAGAAAAGCTGCTGGGAAAAAAACAGTGTTTCTAGTCCCGGCCCAGAATCAAAGGTTTTATTTCGGCTTTATGAACTCTTAAAATGCTGTTTTGAAATACCATTTTAGGACTCATTCATATTACCTTATTTTCAATCATTTTAGATTGACTTCCATGCTTTTTCTTTCTGCATGAGTTTGAATTTTTGTAGTTAGAAAAACAACTCGGTTCGAAAAGTGAATGAAAGTTAAATTGTCATTGTCTGATAACTTTAAGGCAATAAATTCAGTACTGCATATCCCAAAAACTACGTTACTAGATTCGTATTTTGCTGAGCTTTTCTTGAATTGTCTAGATTGTCTAGTTTGTCTTAACGCACAATCCCGACTATAGAAACAACAAATTGGTTGTATGGATAGTTATGAGAACTGAGTATTTATGATTTCTGTTTGCTGCTTGAAAATCATCCGTAAATTTCGAATAAATTCTCGTCAATATTACGTACATAAAATTATGGTTTTCTTGTTAAATAAGGAACCCTTAATGTTGATGTACCTGTAGCTCAAGCATTAGAGTTCAGCGTATTAAAAACGATGCTTTCGTTTTCTTCGGATTCAACAAACAAATATCCCGCGTGTATCGGTTCAACATCACCATCATCGTCTTCACCATTGTCGATGGAAAGTCTTGTTGATGTTCCAGTTCCTTGCCTTAACGAAAGGAGAAAAAAAAGCAACCCCTTCCTCCAGGCACGATGGCAATGAAAATCCCAAGAATAGTGCGCACCGCTCCGAAGCGACGTGTTTCCAATCTGTCAGTCTGCTGGTGTCTGGTGGGCTGACGATAAGAAGCAATTTTCTATTCAATGTGAGCGAACTGCCTGCCTGCCGAGTGCCGAGCAGCACTTAACCATTCATCGCGTGCCCCTCACCCGTTGCTGGCCTATGCTATGTGTACGAAGGAGCTGCATTATCTCAGCTATATATACATATAGTTACACGTGCAGCATGATGGGCTTCAAAAAGTAACAAAATGCCTCCGGGGAAGTTGGCACTGTGTAGTCGGCCGGTACGGACTTCATGGCAACGTGAAGAAGCTCCGGATTCGTGCGCGCAAATAGACAGAGGAGAGTGAGTTTAAACGATTCGAGTATGAAGTAAATAAGCTTTTCTTCGGCTCAGAATGGTGTATTAAATTACGACCTCCTTCGCCGTTTTCATGTGAAGAGATGAGGCTTTTTGCTCGTTTGGAAAACTCTTTGAACACTTTTCTATAGCTCTGTGGATAAAGGGAGGGAGGGCAGGGCAAGTTAAGGCTTCTGGGTAGTTGGCTTCCGTTGATTTTCCACCGAAAGGGAATCAAGTGAGCAAGCGGAAAAGTTTGCATGTAATGATGCAATGGAAATATGCCAACGTTGCCCTGGAAGTTGGTTGAAGAACTTTGCCACTCGCTATTCGCAACGCTTGATCCTCGGGTGGGAAATAGTTTTGCCGTCTGGTTTGCCTTTGTGGGAATGCTTCGAGGGCAGAAAATGTAGAAATTCGGATTGCGACGAGCTTTGCCTTCCATGCGTGAGGGTTGTCAAATATTCATCGCAAGCAGGTTTCGCAAGTTTGAATAAGGACCCTCGTGGGACGGATCGAAAAGGAAATGGAGCCGCTTTTAACCCGTAGGGCAGGTTGGTTTTGTTTCGGTCGGGCTGTGAGCGGAGATAGTCGACAGCTTTCAGCAGTGCTGTCAAGTTTGTTGGTACATAAACAAGGCTCTTTATGGTCCCGCTGGAATTACATGGAAGCGAAATTGAATGGAATGTTTTCAATTTTGGGATCTCTTCTTCAGAGAAGGGTTTGGTTTGATGTGGTAATGGTGGCTTCTAAATGGAAGGATTTGATTTCGGGATTTCTGTGGAAAGTAGAGTTGTCAGTGGAAGCGTATGGACTTGCGAGAAGCACAAGGCAAGAATCACCTAGGGTTTTGGTTTTCGTTGCTTGATCGCTTGGCAGAAATGACTTTTCAGAAACATAAGATCATTAGTGGTTATGATGATAATTGCGATGCCCTCAATCCTAAATTGGCAGTTTTTATGAGCTTGAAACACTCATAGAACATTTCAATCACAAAGTATCAGCATCTCATGATTTCATAATTCAAATACATAGGTTTAGCTAGAAATGAAATTTGGCAAGCCATGCAACAGGTTTTTCTTACACACTGAGAAATAAATAGACTCGTGTTGCTTTTCATACAGAAACATTTCATGTTAAATTTTATACCCCAAGGTATAATTTGATTTGAAAATTGATGCTTTTATATCCATATTTGGCCATTTGTTTGAATACCAAAAGTCACGAATTGACATCTCTTCAAAATCCTACCTTGCTTCCTCCTTGGTAAATTTAAACACCTCTTAAGTTACTGACGATATCTTGATGTTGATGCAATGTAAGAGAATTTGCCTAGCATCTAATTTATTTTTGGATATTTGTGTTCCGTTGAAACATTGTAGAGTGTTCTATGTTTCCAATTTCTTTTTTCTACTAAAGAATTCGTTTTGCTTTCTCCCTTGAGAAATGTACAAAAGGTCTTCAACTGTTACAATTGAATGGCGAGGAGTTATCCTCGGTTTCCTCTAAATGCAATCCTCAACCAACAGCAAGTGCTTCTCCAAAGTTTCGTAACTGTTGAAGGAGACGGAAACATCGAATTGCTTAATTTCAGGCAATGAGAAGGCGGACTCTCTAGCAAAGGTGTGCGCACAAGAAGGCGAGATTTTTGAAAGAAGAATTTCACATGATGAATTTTTCCCATTAGTAAATACGTCAGAGTTCTCTTCAAAGTTGGCAAAACTATTGGACAAGTAATTCGCTTGGGCGGTGGTTACATTCCATTATTCAAAATGTTTCGTCGAGATCGTGGTTCAAATGTCAGAATGTCGTGGTTTTATTCGTGTGATATCAAGACTTATGTCCAACCACTATTCGCTAGACGCACATTTCTACAGAATTAACCTCGTCGATAGCAATTTATATAGGTGTGGAGCCGGATATGCTGACATTGCTCACGCAGTTTGGCATTGCCCAGATAATGATGCCTCCAGAGCACGACTGTTGGATACCCTAGTGGCCCGAGGTAGGCAACCCTTCCGCAAGGTAAGAGATGTTTTGAGAATGCGTTATCTTCCCTACATCTCTTCCCTCCACTCTAGTAAATTCCCTGCCATTGTGTCCCAGTTATACTGTCCTTTTGTTTCCGTGCTATTGTAACTGCCCAGCAAGCTGTGGTCACCCATCTGTGGCTTAGTTCCTGAAAGGGAATACAGGGATCGAGGATTTGGTAGATGCCGCAACCACATGCAGCAAATAATGGCTTAAATAAGTTACCTACCTAGCCCTTTCCAAACGATAATGTGACCCATTTACCCCGAACTAGTCACGATTACCCTACTTTTACTAATATCGAAAAATAAAATTAAAAATAAATTTGTTAACAACAATATTGAATATCGGCTCCGTAAAGTGTTACACATGCCTGAGCCTAACAAATAAACGAACTGATTATAAAAAAAGGGAGGGAAAACAAGGAAATCCGCAAAACGAAACCTTCAGAAAAAGTTTGAAAAGAGAACACGCTTAACACTTTTTCAGTGGAACTAATAAAAAAATGGTTTTGATTTACTCCCGAATTTAAAAAGACCAAGATTTCCATTGTTCTAAATTCAGGGTAACACTGTTTCAAAACAACACCGATTTTTGAACAATTCACCTTAAACCGAGCCAAAACTGAGCGAATCCCAAAACTGGGAATTGTTCTGCGACGCTTAAAAAAAATATTCTGGATGCTTCCAAAGTAGCCGGAATTGTTTCCAGAATAATTTTGAGATGGTTCTTGAATTGTCCCGGAATATATCCCGAATTATACTGTGATGCTTTCCAAGCTTTCAGAGTGGTTCAAGGATGCTTTCAAAGAGATCCTGGGGTGCTTTCAAAGATTGCCTCTAGAATTGTTTTCGTTTGCTTCAAAAATAGTTTTAAAGTCCTTCCAGAATTTGTATTAAATTTTACAAAATTGTGCTGGAATGCTACGAAAATAGTTCTGGAATTCTACCAAAGCTACCCTTGAATGCCTTCAGAGAAATTTTGCGAAACTTTCTGAATAATTCTTAGTTGCTTCTAGAATTATTTACGAATGGTTCCGGAATACTTCCAGAATTTTGAAGATGTTCGCAGGATTGTCCTAAGATGCCTCCAGGATTGTTCTGGAATGCTTTCAGAATATTGTTGAAGTCTTTTCAGGATTTGTTGAAGTCTTTCCAGTAGTTTCATTCCAGAATAAATCAAGCCTGCTTCCAGTATTATACTTGAATTATTTGACAGCTTTTGTTGGATGCACTCAAAGTAGAGACGGGATGCTTTTTGAGTATCCTGAGGTGACTAAGATGTAGAATTCTTTTTTAAAATCATTCTAGACTATCTCAAGAATTCACTTGAAATGCTTCAAACTTTTGCCGTAGTGCTTCTATGATTGTTTTTGGAGTTTTGAAGTACTTCCAGTATTTGAATTAGATGTACCAAAACAATCATCAAATGAAGCTTTAAAAGTCTCAACACGAGCAGTTGCATAGCTTTTTACTCCGGAACGAGTTCCAACTTGACAATATGTTGTTCCCACCGAGTTCCATCTTTAGAAATCCAAGATGATTATTTTTCATCACTTGTTGATGATTCATCATGAGTCCTCCCTTAGCTCAGTCAGTAAAGGCGCAGCTACAAAGCAACACCATGCTGGAGGTGGCTGGGTTCGATTCCCGGTCTGGTCTAGGAATTTTTCGTTAACGAAAACTTCTCGACTCCCTGGGCATAGCGTATGATTGTACTTGCCACACGATTATACTAATGCAAAAATGGTAACTGGCATCGAAAGCTCTCAATTAATAACTGTGGAAGTGCATTTAGAACACTAAGTTGTGAGCAAGCAATAAGCTAATTGTGAAAGCAATAAGCTTGAAATGCTAAAGAAGAAGAAGAAGCTTTTGAATGCCTTCAGAGAAGTGTTGCGATAATTTTTGAATAATTCTAAGTTGCTTCTAGAATTCATTTTGTTTGCTTCCAGAAGGGCTCCGGAATACTTCCAGAATATTGGATATATTTGCTGAAAAAGCTAAGAAAGCTTTTGAACTGTTCTGGAATGTAACGTGAGCAGTTCTGGGATTATTATAAAGTAGATTTGGAATGCATCTATAATAGATCTGGTATGCTTCCAAAATTACTGGTGCATTCTTCCAGAGCTGTTCTTGAATGCATCCAAAATGAATGATGGCTTGGGATGATTCTATAGTAGTTTTGATGTTTCCTGAATATTACTGGCATACTTCCACGTTGATTTTAGGGTATCAGAGTAATTTTTGAAAGCATCCATAGTTATTATTGGATGGTGCTAGTGAAGTTCTGAGATGCTCCTAGCATTTTCAATTGTTTTGAAATTAATACAATATGGTTCTGGGATGCATCCGGAGTAGTTGTTGAAGGCTTTCGGAATAATTCTGGGATAATTCTTTAATTGTTCTAGAAGGTTTCGAGATGAGTTCCGGGGTGGTTCTAAAGAAGGTTTGAAATACTTCCAGAAAAGTTCTGGCATGCTTCCAAAATTGTTGTTGGATTCTTCCAGAGTAGTTCTTGAATACAATCAGAATGGATGATAGAATGGCACGATTTTGGAGTAGTTGTGGGATATTTCCTGAACATTTCTGGCATGCTTCCAGATTAGTTCTGGGATACAAGAGTCATTTTCCAGGATCCAGGGTTACTTTTGGATGGTTTTAGTGTAACTCTGGCATGCTTTTAGAATTTTCAATTGTTTATAATTTATTTCAGTTTAGTTTTGGGATACATTTAGAGTATTTCTGGAATGCTTCCAAAATAATCCTGCGATAATTTTTGAATTGTTCTATAATGTTTCGAGTGCTCTGGGATGATTCCAAAGTAAGTCTGAAATGCTCCAGAACAGATGTAACTCGAGTCTTCCACAATGTATCCAGTATGGTGCTGGGATAAATCTAGAGAAGTTTTGAGATATTTCGTCAATATTTCTTACTTACTTCCAGATTGGGTATGTTATACCAGAGTTATTTATGAATAGTTCCGGAGTAATTTTAAAATAATTCTAGAGTAATTCAGGGATGCTGCAAGAAGTTTTCAGAGATGTGCTGAGTTGTTTGTTGTATGCTAACAAGATTGTTTTAGAACGTTCTCATAATAGCTCTTGCATGCTAAAAAAAATGTTTTGGGGTGTTCCAAGAAGAGTGCTAATTGTTTGTCAGGATTGTCTGGTTATATTGAAGCTTTAAGGATAAATTAAAATTTATATATTTGGGTGAAAGGTTTAATTTAAATTTGAAAAGTTTCATTTGTTCATATGAATGGAACTCGAGTTGACTACTGATTGATTAAAACTATATTATTTAATGCAAAAACGTTCGTGAAATCACTCATGATGAATAAGAACGCAGAGGGGGCTGTAAGTTAGTTCGCCTTCCCGTGGTGCAGCCTGGTTAACGCTAAATGAACTAAAATCGAGCGACTGCTTGCAGGTCAGGGACGGCTCAAAGCTGCGTCTGTTCTCGATGGTAGGAGCGGCTTAGCTAGCGTTTTGTTAATGCGCCAAGAACTGGTGGTGATCGGGACTATTAAACAGCTGCATCATGATGATCCTCCGACGAGATACTGGGGTTGGTTCTGGGCCATGCAAGCCAACACCGATAAAAAAAAGTACAGCAACGAATAATAAACACGGAAAAACGCAGAAGTTACCAAGCCTATTTAACATATAAGCGCACTTCTATGAGCAATATTTTACCTTTAACCCTTTGAAAGGTTTGAAATGCAATAATGAACGATGACTGAAATTTATAAATGAACAAAATTTGAGCATGAGTCAGTTAAATTTTAACAGTGAATATTAGAATTTGAGCATGCAAATGCTCAACATGGAATACAGAACAAAGTAGACATGATTACTAAAACTGGTACGATTTAGACCAAAAATACACCACCGGTAAAGTCCTTAGTTCTTTTTCTATACTAGAGCCACATACTTAAATTCTATTCAATGCACATTTACATTTTATATTATAAATTGTTAACATTTTTTTTTTGTTTTTAAATAGATATGGTGTCGTTGGAGGAAAACTTGTTTCTAAAGCTCCTTTACTAGTGCATTGCCCATAAAAACATAAAATCATCTTTAATTCAAACCAGATGATTACCAAATGAATGAAATGTTTTTTAAGTATATATATTTTACTTAAATAGCTGTAACAAATGAAATGTTATGAATAGTATTGAAATTAAAATTTGAGCAAAAGTGAATCAAATTAAACAGTGGATATTCAAATTTTAACATGGAAATTTATAGTATAGTACAAGCTAGAAGCTAGAACTAAAAATAGTACGAATTTAGAACAAATATAATTCACCGATGCAGTTGCCCTTAGTTCTTTTTCTATAGTGGTTTCCCTTTTTACCCCAAAAATGCCATTCTATGCATACATTTACATTGGATATCATATATTGTTGAGATTTTCTGAAATAGACTACGAGAATTAAGAAGAGTCGCGGCTGGGTAGCTCAGTGGTTATCCGTTCTGCTTACTGAGCAGATGGTCTGGAGTTCATTCCCAGGCCTCTCCTCTTCCTTGCTATTTGGCACTTGCCTTTTTCTATAACCACTAGATTTAAAAATAATAAAGCAGTCTACTGCACTTTCATTGATCGCATCACTTACCACAGTGAATCCATGATCTACAAAAAACCTGCCTCACTAACACAAATCTATCCTTCCCTTGATAATTGTGGAGACGCAGAGGTAAACACGGTCTCTAACCAACGATTGTCAAACTAATCATCCTTCCCCCTCCCAAAGACCGTGAGGACGTGGCCGGCGCCGGTACTGATCTATAAATAGAATGAACTAGTGAACTTGTACATTGAAGATGTAAAGCTACTCCCAAGCTCCATCTATGTGGTTCTCTGTGCAATTACACTAGTTCTGATCGGTAACGGAGTAGCAACTGCGAAACGCACGCTTTAAAAAAAAAAAATTGTCGGATTGCTTTGCAGTCTTCGAAGAAACGTTTTCTTGATAAATTTCACAGAGAACGAATGGATTGACTTATTTTTAGAGAACAACGGATCACCTCGCCAGATTATTCTCTTTAGAATTTAGTTTTCCCATAAAAAATCCTATGTAAAATTAAAACCACGGGCGCTAAAATATGGGTTCACCGATTGAGCTAAAACTTTGCACAGTTATTATAGGGTCTAAAAACTTTCAAAAAATATTAGGGAGAGAAATTTTGTTTTCTATATATCCGTGTCCGGGCTAATGGACATCGCTCAAAGCTTTTGAGCCGTGGAGCCAGCAAAACTAATGGTAACCAGAAGTGGTAAGAAATTGACCAAGAGCTCGATTCATTTAGACCACAAATGCGTTTTGGGTCGTAACATTAAGAAAATTTAAATTTCTCATTTGCATACTATTACTTTTGTGATCCTAACATTGGCTGCCAAGCCCAGTCAGTTGCAACACTGAGACTCAGAACAACAGTAAAAGTGATGAAACAAACCTTAGAACTCTGATTTTTTTATAAGGATCATTTAAGTACATTTGCGCATGAAATATCGAAATTCACCTTCGAGTTAAGTGGTTAATGAAATTATTCCTAGATTCCTTGAAATATAGAAAAATTATACCCAGAATTCAGGGCACATCCTAGAAAGTTCAAAAGGAGACTTCCCAGAGCATCAGAGAGATACTTTCTAGAAATTCTCCGAAGGTCACGCAGAAAGTTCTTAGAAGTTAATGTAGCCCTTGTTAGTAGTTTAGGCAGGAAAAATCCCAAACATTCTCGAATTTCAAGATCATACTTCCAGATGACTTCTCGGAGCTTCAGGAAAAGTTTAAAGGAGAGAACTTCTTAGAAGTTTGGAGCTTTCCAGAGGTTCTGGAGTTCTTCCCAGAAATTCAAGACGCAGGAGATTAGGATAAAAAACTTTCCCGGAGCTCAAGAAGAAACTAACTACTACATATAATTTTTCAAAAATTCAGAAACAAACCTCCACAAAGCTCAGGACGATACGTTTTAGAAGTTCAGGAGAGAACTTCTCTGAAGTTTAAGAAAAGACTTCCCAGATATTCCGGAAAAAAACATCCCCAAAGTTTAGTTGAAACTTCCCAGAAGTTCGGAAGAGAATATTTCAGAATGAGGATTTCTCGAAGTTGAGGAAGAAACCTCTCAAAAGAACAGAAAGAAATATTCCAGAAGCAAAGGGGGTACTTTCTAGTAGTTTGAGCAAGAATTTCTCAGAAATTCAAGAACAAACTACCCCGAAGTTCCGGCGAAAACGACCCAAAAGTCCAGAAGAGGACTTCTCAGAAGTTCAGGAAGAAACTTCCAACAAATGTAAGAGGATTTTCCTAGAAATTCTGGAGAGAACTTTCCCAATTTTTTTCGGAGTTCATGAAACTTCTCCAAATGACAGGAACACACTACCTATACACCAAGAACGAATTTCTCAAAAAATCAGGAGAGGACTTCTCAGAAGCTCAGATGGAAACATTCCCAAAGTTCAGTTAGGACTACCCAAAAGTGCTAGAGAGCTTCCCGTAAGTTCAGAATCGAAATTCCATAATTTCAGAATGAGGTTTTCTCGAAGTTCAGGAATTTCCCGAAGTTTGGTAGATATAGCTAGTTAGCTAGTCATACCGGAACAGTATAACAACGCTAAAATAGGTGATTTATCTTTTTTATTACTTGTTGCTTTAACGTAAAAACGGAAAACAAAATGACAAAAACTGAAATCTATGATCCCTAGAAGAAGGCGAAATACATAACGCCGGCGCGTCGGAAAATTGAAAAAAAGTATCTGTTTCCATTATTTACAATACTGAGAGGCAAAGAAATCATCTCATCATTATTTCAGGTAGATACTTTTGAGAAAAACAGGAAGAAACTTTCCAGAAATATAGGGGGTACTTCCTAGTAGTTCAAACAGAAATTTCTCAGAAATTCAGGAACAGACTTTCCCAAAATTCAGGAGAAAACTTCCCTGAAGTTCCGATGAGAATACTCAAAAGTTCAAGAAGAAATTTCCAACAAATGTAAGGGAATTTTCCTAGAAATTCTGGAGAGGACTTTCCCAAAGGTTTGGAGACGTTTTCTTGGCAGCTCAGGATGTGATTTATCAGAAGTTAAGAAGTAGGTAACTTACCAAATGTTTTATGGAAGGTTAGGTTAGATTGTTAGACATGAATTTCCAAGAACAGAAAAATATCCCATTTAGGGTACTAGAAGCAAAAGAAATCAACTTTAAATGCTTTACCAACTTTAACAACGAAAATTGTTCAAGTGAGATAGATCACTGCGTATCCATACAGCAATCTTTGAGTGTTAAATGTTTAATGATATAATAGCTTCAATATCGTCACGCATAAATGAGTTAGTGAAAACTAGATAACATCTTCTCTTTTGAATCATTTTTGGAGTTGATATCGCCACTTGTCCACAGAACAATCAAAAGCTTCCTCGAAAAATATTTCGAGTCGCAACTTTGAAACAGCGTCCCAATAACGTTTTCTGAATAACAAAAACCTTAGTGTAATGCCCAAATCAAAGAGTGAAAGAGTGCCAAATGCCTGTTCTCCGACTGTCAGTAATGACAACTGAATTGATAGAAGGTCCTGAATTATTATGTACACTCGCTTCCTTTACTCTCGAAATTTTTGAATGCTGATTGTATCTGTCTCTTTTTTCTCTCACGGAAATGTTACTCAATTTTTCATTAAAAGTGCATCAACTCAATTTTTGAGTAGATCCACTTTTACCAAAATTGAGTAACATTTCTGTGAAGAAAAAAAAAAAGCAATTGTACTCAAAAATTGAGTAAAGCGGTGAAGTTGGTGTAATATTTCAATGACAGTGCTTGAGTTCGGTGGCCAACTTCGATCAGATTCGGTCGGCTACTGTGATGCACAATTTAGCTCACAGTCAGCGTCTGCAGATGACATTTTGTTGATCAATCTCCATAGAGAATCAATAAAATTGACCTTTAAGGTTAGGTCCAGTGAACTCTCGCGAGGCAAGATATTTTTATAAGCAATTTCCAGGGACTTTTCAAAGTAGTATCTAGGGAACCCTGAAGATTTTTCAAACGCATTCATTTCCAATGCATGTGACTTTTTTTCTGGGAGTTTCCTCTCTGATTACAACCGATCGATACATCAGCACTTATTCCGCCAACATTCGTTCGCCAATTATTCACTCAATCAGAACTTTATGAGAAAAATCAATCATCTTCCACCAATCTGCCGGAAACGATAGCAATCTGACACAGTTAGCATCGTCCCTTCCTCCACAAACTCGAGAAGAGTGAGCGCCATTAAGTGTTCATTGTTGTTACTGCCAATTGCTTTTTTTGCCGCCTTGATTCTATTTCCACACCTATGGAGAGAGGGCCCACTATGCCTTCCACCAAATGGCAGCTGAGTTGCGTCTCGGATGGTCAGCGGGAGGGCATAAATATGTAATTTAGAGGCTAATCATCCAACGGCAACAGCTTGACCCAGATGTTATCCAGGGTATCCTGTTCCTCACGGTGGTTGACCGCAAACGGCAGCTGCCGTCTCGGTCTTCGTATCTCATTACTGACGAAGTGCCATCCTGCTGTGCGAATTCTGTCTGCGTAGTTGTCGGTGATGGACGACGGAGGAAGATGCGAGCCCATCACAGATTCATTACTCCCTGCTAGCTGTGCGGAAATAAATAATAGTCACACGGTTATCTCGTTGAACCACCTTCCACATCAGCACGTGGTTCAGATTGTGGTGTTGGGATCAACAGATGAGTATGGAGACGTCCCATTGATCTGATTAGGACACACCGACAGGAAGACCGACCATCAATACTAATCACCAGAAGACGGGAAAATTCCACCAGGCGTGGGCGCAAGTAATTAATCAGAGCGGATTTTTTCGTTCTCCTATTTCGAAGAGCTGGTCTCGCCATTCGAATCGATAGACAAACAACCGCCAGTACCAAGCTGTCACATAGTGTCTCTTAATCTCTTCCGGCTTTCCTCTACCGACCACAGCAGCATCCTCCTCCTCCTTCGCTTTGCTTGCTAAGGATGAAATATATGGTTGGGTAATTTATTTTTATGGTTTATGTTATCCTATTAATAACTGCACTCGCATCCACAGCCGAGCGAGCTGACTCATGTACTTGTCTGAGAAGAAAAGAATTAAGCCAGTCGGTTCTGTACTACTTTCATCTCTTCCAGCAACGAAATTCTAGAGGAGGGAAAAATCTCGACAAATTAAGAAAAACCATCACCCGTTTTCAGTGCTCGGAACAAAAGCTAATACTGAGCTGCTGCTGTTGTTGGGGCTGGCACGAGTATCTACCGAAGTTTGAATCCGGAAAAGAAAGCAAAATATTAAAGGAGATTTATCAAGATCAACACGGCAAGATAAACTTGGCCCTTTTTTCGTATGCGCTGCATCGGAAGGAGCTCCAGATCCAGAAAGAGAAGCGAGCGACAATGTATGAGGATATGAAGCTTCTTCTACTTGTGCTGGAAAAAGGGCCAACAAAATCACTTACCGAGAAGAATAAACTATAACAGTTTTCTTTCTTGTGTGTTGGCTTACTTTGCAGCTAAATGGAGGTAGCTCGGAGCAATCGGTTTCCATGCATCGAGTTGGAGTTAAGGTTGAAGACTTCGTAATTATTTTTTGAAATCAATGATTGAACTGTCCTTGTATTGGTAAATCTATTTGAACATATGTGTGACAAAATGAAAATCAAAATCTAGTCTTAAGCTTACCACTACACATGTATCCGTATTTGAGACATGTGTTTGCATGGAAAGTATTGAAATTTCCTGCAATATCTATTTATTTTAATAACACACGAGGTGAAATTGCTTGCGTGTCACTTTTTGATAAATAGGTTTTCATGTCACATATGCTGAAAGATTAATACAATAATAAAATTAAACATGGATTACAGTAGTCTATTATACAAACCATCAGGTATACAATAATAGAAATATTAACATTGGTCAATAAAAATATTCGTAAAATTAAAATCGTATCCGGTTACATTTTTTACGTGCTGTAGAAGTGTTCCGACAACATGTTTGTTCTGTCGGATGTTCTTCCATGTTGAAAAAAAATAAATGTGTCATGTCCGAGCCTTCGCTTCCATTGGGGTGGCAGGGGTGGCAGCATGGAAAAGTTGCTCACCGATAATTTGCTCTTCAAACCGAAGCAGGAAACGATTTTTGATGAGCTAAAACCGAACAATGATCCACTAGAAACGACCAGCGGTGACGTTATGATGCTGGGCGATGAAATTTGCAATGTCTTGAATGATCGGGATCCGTTTAGGATACAAGAAATGTAAATAGTTTTAGAGTATGACTCTACCGTGCAACCCATGGTGGTTGCCGCATCCAGCGTCACAGCGATTCCGAGTTCTAACACTAATTCCAGCCAAGATATGATCACATTTGTGCAAGCTCTTAATAAAAAGCAGCAAGCAGCAGCACCATCGTATGTACTAAGCTTTTTAAGAATCCATACGCATTTGTGAAAGGTCCACATCGTATACACGGTAATAAATCTGAGAAGAAAGTAATAACGCAAACCAATTACAAAAATACAAACAGATGACGGCCTACTCGTACGAAGCGTTATTTCTGACAATGTATCCGATCAAAATCAGTAACGGCTCTAAATCACAGCAAATGCTTTTGGCTGTGGATCGGACACCAGCGCATTTAATAACGATTTTCTCAGACTGCAAGAACTCTCCGGATGCAAATCTCTTTTCTCAACCGCTTGAAGTCTAAAGCTAACTCAAGAGCTCAAAAGTTAACTCAATCTAATTTAAACCAACATTGGCTGGCCTTACTTGCACAAACTTCCTCTAAAACTACCGGTGCTGGTTTTGCCTCTGGGACTTGCTTTCCCTGGATCGGATGCTATAATGACAACAGCAGTGCTGTGGCAGTGCAAGCAACTAACCCGGGGCAGATGCCAGAGAGAGGAGAATGCGATAGGGTATCTCTGCCGTCTTTTTTCTTCTAGATTCTACGCAAAGCTAAAATAAATAAATCCTAGAGGGTTTGAGCTGTTTAGTGGAATACCTGTAACTAGAAATTAGAAGAAGAATTAGTATCTTCCATTTAATTCCAACTACCTTTGCTTATCTTCGACAGATACGCGTATTTCGTCTCACAATGTGCAGACTTTCTTCAGTGTCTCGTACTAATAACTCGACTGAAAGAAAACCTTCGCCACCTGCCGTATATATACTATTTTCTAACTACAAAACGTTTACCTATCATTATGTTGTTTATACCTATCTTATTATTAGTTTGTTTATACCTATCCTGAGTCAAAAACAAGTGTACTTAATATCTAATTCGCTCTTTCTCATTTATACCTAACATACTTATTGTGTAGCAGCGGGTGCTCCGCTTTCGTCAGTTTGATGTCGTTTGGGTAGTAAGTTGAAGGCCATGTTAACTACTTAGGCACTCGGCCGACTACAAGCGACTTCCGAATAAGTATGTTAGATATGGAGTGAGGAAGTAAATTGACAGAATAGTATGAACTAATAATAAGATAGTATAAACAACATAATGATGATAAACGTTTCGTATTTAAAGATATGCACGGCGGTAGCGGTTTCTTTCAGTCAGTTATTAGTACGAGACACTGAAGAAATCTGCACATTGTAGACGAAATACGCGTATCTGTCGAAAGATAAGCAAAGGTAGTTGGAATTAAATGGAAGATACTAATTCTTCTTCTAATTTCTAGTTAAAATAAATAATTAAAGTTTAAATCAAACACACTTAGATTTTTTTACAGAAATCTGTAAAGTTTTACCGAATTCTCAACAGCTGAACGTTCGGTAATCCGATTTTATGGATTTCGGTAAAATTTTACAGATATCTGTAAAAAATTACCGGACTTCGGTAAAATCTGAGTGTGAAAGGTTTGAACCAGCATAAATATTTTGAAAAAGTTTTTACAGAATAGCTTCGAGTCTTTGCTAAGTTGTAAGTAGGCAATAAGCTAATTGGGAAAGCAATAAGCTTGACAAGTCAAAAGAAAGAAGAAAAAGGTCTGAAAAAAGCATCAAAAAATTTCAAATTATGTTCGTACCCTTACTTGCGCCGAATCAAACTTCTTCACGCAGGTGCACTGAGGAAACAACCCTGCTGGGGATGTACTCTTCTATAAGGCTGAGGAATCTCAAATCACCATCGAAACATTTCTTGCGTTCAAAACCCCCCACCTACCAAATTTGGTTCCGTTTGCTTGATTAGCGCTCGACTTAAGCAGAAATTTGTATTCCATTTTGTATGGAAGCCCCGCCCCTTCAGAAGAGAGAGGGTCTCGGATCACCTTAGAAAGATTTGTTTGCCTTCGAAAACCTTCACATGCCAAATTTAGTACCATTTGCTTGACAGGTTCTCGAGTTATGCCGAAATTTGTG